>JBBPBX010000145.1:133260-145862 GCA_038048925.1 Garcialebias charrua | reverse complement strand
CTCTCTCTCTCTCTCTCTCTCTCTCTCTCTCTCTCTCTCTCTAAAGCTCGACTTGTCACCTGCAATCGCTGTCCTCTACACAAAAGGAAGGTCACTTAGGTTCTTATGTGGCCTTTTGAATGACAGTCTTCTTGCGATGATGTAGTTTAATGCTTTACAAGCATTTTGCACATCATGCAATAAAAAAAATAACAGCTTGTTCAAGTAACTCCACAATGAAATAATGACATCCTCTAAAATAAAGTTACATAATAACTATATTTTTTCTGCCAGGCACGCTTCATGGAATAACTGTCAGTTTGACATTAACTTAATGTCTATTGGTGAGCTTTGGCTGCCATTGTGACACTGGAAAAAATAAAGTAAAACTTTTGAATGGAGAGAACGTTTATGTGTACATGTCACATTTGGGAAAGTAAGTGAAGTCCCATCTACAGTACTAATATAATGCAATCGAAGAAATGCTTATCTCACACAGATTTAAACAAAACTTTTTTTTTTTCAACTTGTCTTCCTTAAAAGTAAAGTTCTCAGTGAGAACAGAGGTGTTCAGTTTCGTATCCATCTGTTTTCTTCAGTCATGAGTGAGAACTGGTGAAACTAATGTCTGAGGAAGAAGACGTTTGAAATAATGTTTGAAAGGTCAAAAGTCAAAATTTACTCTGGTACAAAACTTTCAGAAGCTAAAACCTTAGCTTTCTTGATTTTTTTTATTTTGAACACCCCCGTTGTTTTCAGCATTGCATCATTGACTTCCTCCTGCACATCAAAAGACAGAGGCTCCCTGTACGCTCAGAACAAAACACCATAAAGTTGTCTGACTGCATCACTCAGTTCACACATGATCAGTCTCCAAGAAGCGTCATAGATTTCTGATACTTATTGCAGAAACATTATGCACCACATGGTGATGTTGTGATTTGCTGTGTAGACAACACCACAAAAGACGTTGAACCCCCTGCAGTTTCCAAGCCAGATCACACAGCCGGCAGTGTGATTTTTGTATTTCAACAACACACACATGTGTGCAGATATTTCAGTGTGGACTATGAGAACAGTTACATCCAAAATGGAAACTGCATGAAAGTTGTATTGAAAATTTGAGGAATAAAAAGAGTGAGCAGCACAAACAGCACTCTGCTGTTGTTAATGTCATTGATCTACTCAAGCATGTGAAGAATAACTATTTTCTGACTGCAACCAGAGCACATGTGTGAAATCTTCTACTTTCGGGTAAATTGGGTTTTCTTGTGAAACGATGCTGGAAATAAAATAAAATAAAACTAATTATATCTACTGACCTATAAAAAAAACAAAAAACCTAGAACTCTTGAGACCTATTTTACTTCCAGTTGGGAAAAAAAAAAAAAAAAAAACGGAAATAAAATACATACACTAAAGTTGCTCTCATACACTGTTTCCGTGAAATCAACAAACATACAATATAACATGAGGCTAAATTTCTCTACCTTCCCTTATTATTGGGAATTGAAGCCACCAGGACCCAGTCTGTTTATTTTATATTTTTAGAACCAGACTATGAGCACTGGAGATTTGTGTCTTTAAGCCCTGCCTCCTTCCCAGCCATGTACATTTTCACATATAGCAGATAGCAGCAGATGAATTTTGTATATATAGTTTACTGTATATATACAGGGAACCCCCGACCTACGTACGAGTTTGGGACCTAAGAACCGTTCGCAGCTCGATCCGTTCGTAGGTAGGGGGTGAAAATTATATTTAAAAAAAAAAATTATTCATTCATTCATTCATTCAACCTTTATTTATCATGCTAACGGAGCGCGCGCACACATTTAAGCATGTAAAGTAGTGTACTGTAATGTTAAACATTGCTATTCACATTTACAGAATAAATAAAAATATATTTTCTTACTTTGAGATGGTCAAAGCCGACATCTTAGGTTGCCATGCGTTGATTGTTGTCGGGCCGAGCAGCGCGGGGGCCGGCAAGCCACCGCAGCTGCTCCAGGCCTGTGTTAGCTAGCTGGCTAGCTTCTGCTAGCCAAGCCATGAGCTAGTGTTGGAGCGGCGGCGCGATCAATCTGCAGCTTCTGCTGCTCCAGCCGCTGCTCCAGCCTGAGACGTCCACAGAGCTATTCCAGCTAGTAATTAATCCACATGATGCGATCCTGGTCACCAGTGTTCAAAAGGCCGGCTCCCGTGTTAGCTCCAGTGTTAGCTCTGGAGCTAGCCAGGCCGGAGGTGTAGCCAGGCCGGCCGGAGGTGTTCGCACGGCGGCCTGGCACGATCGGCGATAAATCCGCTGCCTGAGACATCCACAAAGTTCACAGAGACGTTTCCAGCTAGTAATTAATCCATATGAAGCCATCCTGGTCACCAGTCTTCGTCCAGCTCTCGGCAGCTAACCTAAGATGGCGTCCGGTCCGGTGTTCTACATTAATTTGTGACCGGAGACCCCAGTGACTGAACCTTAAATAGCGTCCGGTGTTCTACATTAATTTGTGACCGTGTAAACTGAAGACCTACTTCCTGTTTCCCAAAATTGCTCAAAAATTGCTCAAAAATGATCAGAAATGATCTTTTTTATCATAATTATTATTTATAAAGCCTTTAAAACAACCAGAGCTGCAACAAAGTGATGTACACATGAAATTAAGAACATTTAAACACAAAAAAAAAAAAAAAAAAAAATATATATATATTTTTTTTAATTCATATTTTTATTAAATATGATATGTTCGTAAGTCCCGTGGTTCGCAGGTCGATGGGGTCGTAGGTCGGGGGTTACCTGTATATATATATATATATATATATATATATATATATATATATATATATATATATACATATATATATATATATATATATAAAATGTCTATAAACATTCTCAAGAGAACATTTTAAAACAAAGGAGGATGTTCTTTTTTTAAGTTGTATGGAGCTGCATAAAATATATATTTGTAAAAGTTTCTGCTACAGATTGTTGATGCTTTAGCAAAACAAGTTGGTAAAACGTGTTCCCTTTCAGTTGGTCTCTCGATGCAACTTGCTATGGGAATTGCGCCCCTGCGCGATTACCTGAAGGAATATACTCACGCCTTTACGGCAAGGGGCGTCACCGCCGCGCCAGAGGCCCCGCCCTCTGGTTACTTAAGCGTCTCGCGCCCCTCCATCTTTCTCTTTTTGCCCTTCACCTCGCTTAAACCTGAACTACCTCCTCGCGGGACTTCTCTGTTGCTTCATCGCTCAACCAGAGGTGAGCTTGCTCCCTACACAGAGCGCACAGAGAATTATTCCTGCGTACTACTGGACTAGCGAAAGCTAGTCCGGCACATTTCTCTTAACCCCAAAGTATTTTCTTCTCTCTCTCTACAGGTTGCTACGCTCGACGGCGCTAACTACACCACAAGAAAAAAGCTACCTCGCTAACTCCTAGCGAGCTAGCTAGCGAAAGCGACGTAACGGAGGAGACTTTTCAAGGAAAAAGAAAGAAGATTCTGGAAGGACTTGCTCGCCTCATCTCGGAAATGCCTCCGGAGAAAGGAAAGCGAAAGGCGAGACTTCCAAGGAAAACCATTGGGACGGTGAGCCCAACCTTACGCGCCTATCCCAGCGGATGTGGCTTTTCCCTCGCAGCAACGGACACCCACAAGGCCTGTCCAATCTGCTTGGGGATGCTGCATGCAAAAACAGCACTGGATGCACCCGACTTTTGCCCACATTGCAGCCTCATGATGGATGCGGTGCTACGGCATCGGGTTGACCTCGTCGCCAAGGCCATGGGCTCTTCAGCGATTCCAGCGGACGCGGACACCACGGAGCACCTCACTCCCACGCCGGAGCTCGAGAGCATGGCTCTACATGACAGCACATGTGTTGAATGGAGCAACAGCCCTGACGTGCTCGCTCCCATGGTGGACCTCAAGCCCCCGGTAGAGCTCAGCGTACATGCAGTATGCCTCTGTACGACGTACGTACGCAGAGGCACAAGCGTAGCCCCGTAGGGCACGAACGCGCCAAAGCTCTTTTTTTACGACCGCGTACACGATACGCGCAGTGGTGTCAAAAGTATTCACATTCATTACTCAAGTAGAAGTATAGATACTGGGATTTAAAATTACTTCTGTAGAAGTAGAAGTATCAACTCTAGCTTTTTACTCAAGTAAAAGTAAAAAAGTACTGGTTTCAAAACTACTTAAAAGTATAAAAGTAAAAGTAGCGTAAGAAAAAGCAACAACAAAGACAAATGCTTAGGCTGCACCACACATACTATTGTATACAACCCCACCTCCCCCACAAAAATCATTTTTTTAGACTAGATTATATTATATTGTTAATGTTGAAAAACTAGGGGTGCACTAAGCTACCTGTCTTAACTGCATATATGCCCATTGAAAATAGGGTTGCCAACTCCTTGATAAATAAATAAGGGACACCTCTCGGCAGGGCTGGTCACCCCATTTAACCCCCCCCCACACACACACACACACACACACACACACACACACACACAAACACCCTGCCTGCCCCTCCTCACTTTGAAATCAACCTGAATTCATTTGGATACGTGTTTTTGAATTATAAAAATATGTATAAACAAATTATTACACAATTAACCATTTATTTTTAGTGCAAATAGAATTGCCAGAAAAAAAACGTGTATTGTTTATATTTATAATTTAGCATTGTATTTAAACTACATTTTGAAATGTATTTATTAATTTACCTATATGAACTGTGTTTTTTTAAAGATGGACAAGGTTGTATGTTTGCATAGTGTAAAGTAAATTCACAATTATGTATTTATTTGTACGTGTCAATTGTACACTTTTGTTTATAACTATCAATAATTAAACATGGTTCACCACTACACTGGAAATTATTGAATTTTTACCTGCCAACCAGGTGAAGACTTTCAGTGATCTTCTCCACTTCCTCAAAGGATATTTTTCCAGATGCCAGAGAGAGGGGCTGAAGGTGAAAGAGCCAGTTTTCCTCTGAGAAGTCAAACCACTTCTGGACATAACTGATGGCAGTTTTTTTTTTACATACCATATCTGCCTCTGGTGTTGCCCGGTGCAGAACAAATTGGTCAAGGGTTCTCCTGGTTTTGTTGTCTTTCACGTTTATATTTATTATACAACATTAGTATGTTACTAGGTCACTAGAAGTCAGTAATCAACTGATAAAAAAAACAAAAACTTTCAGCTTACCTCAATATTAGGCATGTAACGAGATCTCGTTGTACGAGATCTCGCAATATTAAACTGCCGCGATATCTCTCGTTGAGAGGTAACGTTGTCTCGCGAGATGCTAATGCTAGCGCTAGCAGAGCCCCTAGCAAGTCAGCGTCACGGACAGCATGGCTTCGCCGGATGAAGTTGCTATAGAAGACGCCCCAACCATAGATATAATATCTATGGCCCCAACTACTGATGGAGGGTCCCGGTCCCGCAAACGCCTCTACATTGATGGAGGGTCCCGGCGCTGCCGACGCTGCCCCGGATGTAAAGACACACGTAAACATGTGTGACCGGTGTTGCCAGATAGAGTCCCACCCACCCAAAGCACTCTTTACCCGCAAAAGTCAGAAGGAAAATCGCGGTGAACCGCCCAATCTGGCAACACTGGTGAGTGACGACGGCTGCTGATGCGGATATTTATGTTCAATTTTTGGAAAGTCCTGCGTGAATATCTATATTCTACAAAAAAAAAGGCAAAATGAAAGAAAAGTAACGAGGCTATTTTTAAAAAGTAAGGAGTAGAAAGTACCAGTAATTGCGTGAAAATGTAAGAAGTAGAAGTATAAAGTAGGCTGAAAAATAATTACTTTACTAAAGTATAGATAACTAAAATTTGTACTTAAGTAAATACTTGACACCTCTGGATACGCGTTGTCTCACAATAAACTGGCCGTGGCCGGACTGTTTTGTTTGTTACACAAATGAATTAAATTCCTCTTCTTTATCGCTGATCGGGCCTTTTCTTTTGTTTTTTTTGCCAAAAGTCAAGTAATCGCTTCTTCCTCCATTCACTCCATGACTGAAATGAATGAATTCAGGTCCTACCTGGTTGCACAAGGTTTTAAATATTTCCTGGTGGGTTGTGGGCTGCAGGAAAAGCGCTCCCTGTTTTTATTTTTATTTCTTAAAACTTTTTATTAACATATAAAGTAGAAACACAGCAGCAGAACACCGTAGTAGGTTGCAACGGGCTGCTCATGAGTTCTCTCACCCGAGCTGTCAATCATTTCAGTAGGCGTGTCAGCAAGTGACCAATCAGCGACCTCAGTTTGTCCTGCTCTGCGCGCAGCTGCTCAAATTACAACAAGGATTTGGAGCGAAAACGCGAGCATTTAACGCGAGAATGAAGGCAGAGCTGTGCCAGCGAACGCGTGCGCACAGAATGCGCGCGTAGAGCGGCGTACAGGCAGTACGCTTATCTCTACCGGGGGCTTAACAGTCGAATTCGGCACCTGGGGCATGATGAATGAGGACGAGATCTCGATTTCAGCCTCTGGCAAATTTTCAACGGAGGAGGCGAGGCGGACCTGGAATTGGAGGATCAGGGTGAAGACCTCTCCCAGACCCCAGTACCTGTGCTCCCATAAACTGACTTTTCCATCCCTGCTCTGTTCGACTTGTGCCACAGAGCAGCGAACGCGCTGAACATCCCGTGGCCTGAACCTCCGCCTCGCCAACAGGTCACGAGGCTGGTAGGAAACTATTTCTACTCGAAGCAGCAGACCGCCACGAGGCAAAAGATGCCCGTATTCCCAGATTTTCTGACAGAACTAACGCACACCTGGACTCAGCCACGAGCCCCTATGCTTCTCCCTCTCTCACAGTTCCTCGACATGGATGGGATGGATGAAGTGGGAATAGCTAAAGTGCCTCAGATCGAGGACACTCTAGCGTCTCACCTGGCTCCAAAATCATCAGGAACAAAACCAACTCTTCCCATCAAGGCTTGCTGGGCCTCGGCGTCTCTTCTCGAGAAATGCTACAGGGCTCAGGGACTTGCGGCACGCGCCATGAACGCGTCCGCGTTAATGCAGGCTTACCTAGCCGAAAAACTGCAACAGCTCCAAACGACAATGGACAAGCAGGCGGATACCGAATTGCTGGATGAAACCCGCAGAACAACAGACTTTGTGCTCCATATGATGGGGACAGCTGCTGTTGCACAAGGCAAGGGAATGGCGGAAGTGGTCATCGCAATCCGCCACCTCTGGATGACTCTGATGGATCTCCCGGAGGGACAGAAGGTGCCTTTTCTCCACCACTCGATAGAGCCGGCGGGATTATTTGGTAAAGCTTTGGAGCGAATTCAGACCAAGCTGGACCAAAGACGCAGACAGGCCGAAGCTCTCCGGGTGGGCATTCCCCGGAGAAGTTTCCCCCCCAAGGGAGTCTGCTGGTAGCAGACCTGCGCAACCTCGGCACCACTCAGCAACCCGTGCCCCGCCGCAGAAGCGGCCAGCATACGAGGAGGAGCCCAGGCAAAGACACCTCCAGGGCCCCACCTCGTACCGAGCAAGCATGGAGTAAAAATAGGTTTGTCCCCCATCAGGCGACCAAACACAGGGACTCCTTGGCGAATCGGGACAACAGAAATAACCGTGCCTGATGAACCAGGTCCACGTGTCCACATTACAGGGTCACCCGCCCACATGGTAACGGGAATGATCCCTTCATGTCCAGGCTTTGCTTGTAACACAGTACAATCAACTGGTATATTAACAACATGCACAAATCATGCCTTCTCTGCTGTGAGTGACATAAATGCATGTACGTCATTGCACAAAAGCACAAATAAAGTTCATGAAACAGCTCCTCTCTGTTTTATTGAAGAAAAAAAAAACACACAAACAACAACAACAACACAGAACAGGTCTCCGACCTACAAGCCATGATAAAGAGAGAGGGCCTTTTTTCCCCTCTCTCTCACACTGCACTAAAACCATAGATATACGGAAGGATCTGATGTCGTATATCTCCGTATCCTTCACATATACTTATACTTATATTTCCGGATATTCCCGGACATGGACCGCAATGATCCTTAAAAGATCCCAAAATCCCAAAATCCGGATACTTATCTTTGGCAGACCCTTGACAAATAACAGCCACATTTATTTTGGATCTGCCGAAGATAAGTATCCAGATTTTGGGATTTTTTAAGGATCATTGCGAGCCATTTCCGGGAATATCCGAACACAGATCCTTCCGTATATCTATGGTTTTAGTGCAGTGCATGGCTCACGGGGTATTAGCATAATTGATAAGCCCCAGCAGAGCGCCTCTGCAATGAGCAGACGCAGAGGCGTCTGCGAACCCCCCCCCCCCCAACACACACACACATACCTCTTATGCCTCGTACCCACTGCCCCCTTTGTCGAGCGGCCGAAGCGGCCGGATAACACCGGTTTACATTCAAAGTCTATGGAGGAGACGCGTGGAGTCACGGCGAACAAGGAAGCGGCGCGATTCAAGTGATCGAAGCGGCGCGGGGGCAGCTTGCACACGCACGCGCGCGTCGCCGTCGAGCCGCCGACGTCCCAAATGTTGATCTCTGGCGGCTCGACGCATCCGGCAAACAGTCGGGAGAGCCTCGCTATCTGATTACACAACCACAACGGGACTTTTTTCGGACTTTTAAAACTCACCGGATCCAGCCTCCAGGAATTGGAACCAAACTCCGGTAAGAAACGTGGCATTTTTACAGTTGCTGCTGACAGGCTGCTGTCCTCTCCAGTGTAGATCACCCCAAACATAAAAAAAAGTTTTAATCTCATCGAAGACCGTCGGAGGTGCAGTTAAAACAACAACTGAACCCGGAAAACAAGCCAGAGACCCCTCCCTCTGCTACCCCCTAGTGTACGTCATCAGACGGTGTTCAGTGGTCAGTGGGACCGTGACCAGCGGCCAAAAGGGGACGGCAGGCGCGTTTCGAGTTGTGCAGTGGGTAGGAGGCATCAGGAAGACAGGTGGGGAGGGTCACGTGCTCAAACCCTAGTTCCATTGTGAACAACGGGAGAGCCAATACACTAGCCAGACGAATAGGGATGGGAATTGATAAGAAATTATCAATATCGATGCCTTTATCGATGTAATTTATCGATTCGATTCCTTATCAATTCTGTTATCAATTCTCATTTGGGTAATAAAATATAGTAAACCATTTGTGTTCATAAAGAATTTATTTATGGATATTTTCCCATATTTTTAGACTAATTTTTCGCTCTGATTCTTCGTTTTTCATTTTTGGCGAAAATGGTGCAGTACCAGTTTCGGCCGCTATAGAGGCGCTGTAGGCAGCAGCCAGCAGAGGACTCAGAGAGTGAAGAGGAAGAGTGGCCACTTCCAGAAGTTTCTACTTGCTGTGTTCGAAAAAAGCCTCCTTTTGTCGGACTGACTCTGTCGCTGACCGCTCCCTGCTGTGGATGTAGCTGTTTTTGTTTGCAAGATACCACTCATAACCACACCGCGGATTTTTAAATCCAGCTGATTTCACATTTGGTTCAGCTCAGGAGCCCGTCTGCTATAGTGAGGTAAGAAATATATTTTTAAGCGTTTATTTAGCTAAATTTAAAGAAACAAAGCGTCCGGTTTGACCCGCCTGGCGCCTGCATAAAAGTCAGCGAACTTTTTTTTTTAAATCCAGCTGATTTGAACATTTCGTTAAACTCAGGAGTACGTCTACTATTAAGTCAGCTAAGAATTATATTTTTTAAGCGTTTATTTAGCTAAATTTAAAGAAAGAAAGCGTCCGGTTTGACCCGCCTGGCGCCTGCCTAAAATTCCGCGAACTTTTTTTTTTTAAATCCAGCTGATTTGAACATTTCGTTAAGCTCAGAAGGACGTCTGCTATGAAGTCAGCTAAGAAATATTTATTTTTTTCGGGCGCGGCGCATGTCTGTGATGTCAGCGCTTAAATACGTCACCACCAGGAGTCTGCAGAACCGATAAGCTGAATCGTTAAGACAAGCATCCTACAATTCCATGGAATTGGACTTTTAAGAACCGGTTCTCTAACAGAACCGGTTCTCGGTTCCCATCCCTACAGACGAACACGTGACATGTCAGCTCCTCAGAGAGGCAAGCTGACAATGTCTGTCAACGGAGGGGCTTCATCAGACGCCCTCAGGCAGCTACAATTTTCACACCTTCACAACAATGACTGTTTTCAGCCAGTTGTAGGTAAAAACAAACCAGAGCCAAATCAGATTTCTCTTCCTGTTTTTCAAGAGGAACTGAGCTCCTTATCATCAAATAATCTCAAGTCTGCCAAACCAGGAGGTACACCCCTATGCTCGCACGGCGTAGCTGCTTCTTTGTTGTTAACGAGGGACATGACATGCCCGAGTAGTACTCAGACAGCACGTCTCTCCCCGTTATGGGCTGATCCAAAACTACTTTCAAAAATAATTCTCCCAGGGGGTGATACATGGACCTCGGTCTGTTTGTCTGGTGCCAACGCTCCATTAAAGCAGAGGACCAGTAAACTGGACCATCACAAGGATCGGATTGGAGTTAGGAAATCTGCTCGTTTACATAACTCACAGCCTCACAACAGAACTCCAGATTTGGAGGAGGAAAATATAGTTTCTGCTCCAAACCTGTCTAATAAAGTTGACAGGCTACATCGACCCTCAATTAACCCTGAGCAAGGTAACTTGGGAGCACATCAACAAGAAGGCCTTCCCAATTTGGTTGACCCCCAGAGGTTAACAGCTTCTGTGTCACCAGAAGGAGCAATACAACCACTTAGGCCAGGAACAACCAAAAGCCTCAGCTTGTTGGCTGAAAAGAACAGGTTGATGGCGTCAGGCTTGCCAGAAAATATGGTATTGACCATACAGAATGCCCGTGCTGGTTCAACACAATCTTTATACGCACAAAAGTGGCACATCTTTGAAGCCTGGTGCTCAGAAAGAAATATTATTTCTTATGCATGCGACTTGGCTCAACTCCTGACCTTCCTTCAGGATTTACTGGAAAAAGGTAGTTCTTATTCAATGATTAAAGTTTTCCTATCAGCAATCTCAGCCTGCCATGAAGGCTGGGGACACAAGACACCCGGAGCACATCCAATCAAAATAAGGTTTATGAGGGGTGTCCTTCAGACCAAACCACCCAGCAGGACCCTGACCCCTGGTTGGGATCTTGGCCTGGTCCTAGGAGCCCTTTGTAGCCTTCCATTCGAGCCATTGAGCGAGGTTAAGATAGATTTACTATCTTACAAAACTGCTCTACCCTTGGCACTTTGCTCAGCGAAACGCATGGGTGACCTCCACGCATTATCTGTACATCCAATGTGTACCAGATTTGCACCTGACGGGTCAAAGGTCACCTTAAGGCCTAATCCCGCATACACCCCCGAGGTCTTGACCTTGAACCACAGGAGTCTAGACTTTAATCTCTCCTCCTTTCCACCAGCCCCTGTTCTCACTCAGGAACAGGAAAGGCTACAGACTCTCTGCCCAATGAGGGCTTTACGCACCTACATGCAGAGAAAAGCCGAATGGAGGAAAACAAACCAATAGTTTGTCTGCTTTGCAGCACCTGCTACAGGGAGAGCCCTATCAAAACAACGCCTCTCACATTGGGTGAGTGAGGCTATTATGAGGGCATATAGTAGCAAAGGTCAACTGGTACCCTCTGGAGTGCATGCTCACTCCACTAGGAGCTTGGCCACTTCCTGGTCATTATTTAAGGGTGTGCCAGTCGCAGACATCTGTGCTGCTGCGAATTGGAGCTCATTAAATACTTTTGCAAAGCATTACAGTTTGGATGTTACTGCAGGTGATGTCACTCAGGCTGTCCTTTCTAACACACGGTAGAAAGTGGCCTTGAGGTGCCTGTTGGTCACAGGTAGAGACGCTCACTCTAGCATGCATTTTACTGAGCATTTCAAGGGCGTGAATGGATTACGTTCCCATAGCAAGTATGTTGCACCGAGAGACCAACTGAAAGGGAACTGAAAGTTATGCACCATAACTCATGTTCCCTGAAGGAAGGGAACGAGGTGCAACATAGCTGGCCCTTTTCAATGCTGAAAGCTCGGTGAAGTGCAAACTTTGGAGAAAGATGGAGGGGCGCAAGCCGCTTAAGTAACCAGAGGGCGGGGCCTCTGGCGCGGCGGTGACGCCCCTTGCCGTAAAGGCGTGAGTATATTCCTTCAGGTAATCGCGCGGGGGCGCAATTCCCATAGCAAGTATGTTGCACCTCGTTCCCTTCCTTCAGGGAACATGAGTTATGGTGCATAACTTTCAGTTTTCATTGCTTCATGCAATTAGCTTTTAGAAGCAGTATTTTTTAGGAATTTTTATTTCTTGCTTTCAGGTTTTTGCTTCCACTTTTATTTTTGTACCATAAAGTACTATAAAATGCATCTTTACATAAAATGCTTATTTTAGGAACGTTAAGTCAAAATGAGCTCATTGAGTAAAATCTTCCATATTAGTCTGTGTCAGCAGGGACATGATGGTCTTTGTGTAACCGCAAGAAGCTCCAGTGGCAGTAATTAGGAGTATTACAGAGTTTAAAACTCCACATCCTGAAAATCCATTTGTATTTTTTGGATACTTAGTCAAATTGAATGTGCTTACAACTGAA
>JBBPBX010000145.1:99730-119613 GCA_038048925.1 Garcialebias charrua | reverse complement strand
TCATGTGAGCAGCTGGTTTCGGCTGTCATCAGCCAACTGGTTGATCCACTGTGGGAGGATGCTATTTATAAGACTGAGTTGAACACAGCTTCTCAGACTGAGGCAGTCTTTCGGTCGAAAGACGAAACGTTTCTACAGGTTTTTTTTGCTTTGTTTTGTTTAGTTTTTTGAATGTCCGAAGGACCAGACTTAGCTTTTTTGGACAGTTTTATTTTATTAATTTTAAAGAGACTCTCTTATTCTTTTACTTTGTGCTAATTCAAATTTAATCAAATGAATAACCTTGTGTTATTCGTATGAACAGTGTTATTTTTCCAATATGTTGAATGATCATTGTCATTCTTTAATATGCTGGTGTACTACTAATATGTGGACACATGAATCAGAATTAGGGTTGGGCATCGTTTGAATTTGAGCGATTCTGGATTCTTCGTTTCGATTCCGATTATTTTCTTATCTCTATTACGATTCTTTTTGTAGACGTGGTTAAAAAACACATCAATTCAATTCAGTTTATTCGTCGTTGTAGTCGTCGTCGCCATTGCACTCCATCCCGGTCACTCAGGTCTGCTGACCAGCTGCTCCTGGTCATTCCACAGAGTAAGAGGAAGCTTCGAGGAGACAGGGCCTTCTCTGTTGGTGGCCCTGAGTTATGGAATGCTCTGCCTTTACACATTCGACAGGCTCCCTCACTGTCCATTTTCAAAACCCGTTTGAAAACACATCTCTACTTATAACCATAAAATCAGAACCACCAAACTAACACACAGTGAACCAAATTTTCAATTTAAAATACAATAAAATGACAAGTTAAACAGGTAAAATCAATAAAAATGGAAGTAAAATCAAGTCTCAGTTGGGTTGAAGGCCAATGAGTAGAGATGTGTTTTCAAACGGGTTTTAAAAATGGACAGTGAGGGAGCCTGTCGAATGTGTAAAGGCAGAGCATTCCATAACTCAGGGCCACCAACAGAGAAGGCCCTGTCTCCTCAAAGCTTCCTCTTACTCCGTGGAATGACCAAGAGCAGCTGGTCAGCAGACCTGAGTGACCGGGATGGAGTGTAATGGTGTAGATGCTCTGCCAAATAAGGGAGGGCAAGGTTGTTTAAAACCTTAAAAACAAACAAGAGAATTTTAAAATGAACTCTAAAACACACGGGCAGCCAGTGGAGAGAAGCCAGGACAGGTGTGACGTGCTCTTTTGCGTGTTCCAGTTAAAAGCCGTGCAACAGCATTTTGCACCAGCTGCAGACGTGTAAGTGAGGACTGGCTGACTCCAAGATAGAGAGAATTACAGTAATCCAGCCAGGATGAAATGAAGGCATGGATTACGGTTTCTAACTGTTGCTGTGAAAGAATAGATTTTACCTTTGCTATTTATACTGTATAGTGCCAAGTCACAACAGAAGTCGTCTCAGGGCACTGATCAGAAACAATCAAATATAAAAATAATAAGTTAACAGAAACTTTAATATAAAAACAATAAGTTAACACTATTTATCTGAGGAGACTGCTTTGAGTTTAACTCCATCATGTTATAAAAGAGCTATAGTAGTTAGCCAGAGTTCTTTCAGGATGAAATAATTTGAACTTCTGTTTGAATTTTAATTCTATGAACTTTTTCCTTTTTGTTAAATTTACTATGAATTT
Organism: Garcialebias charrua; assembly: GCA_038048925.1. NCBI lineage: Eukaryota > Metazoa > Chordata > Actinopteri > Cyprinodontiformes > Rivulidae > Garcialebias > Garcialebias charrua. The sequence goes on along the minus strand of JBBPBX010000145.1, from coordinate 117,963 downwards.
CTCACAGGGCTATTTTCAACCAGTACAGTATATAAATATCAAACTTATGAACTTCAATATGTTAATTTTCTTTTTTCAAGGGTACACTTTCACAAGAGAGCGTTATGTTTGAAAACACATTTCCACATGTCCAGTGTGTGATGCTGCAGTCTTGTTACTAAGCTCCCACTGATGGGCTAACCTGCTGCAGATCAAAATTATCCTCCTCATCCTCCACTCCTTCACTCTCAGGCCTTTCCTCAGACTGCATGTTGACCCCATCATCTCCACAGTCTTCATCTGTTGACCACAAAGAATATTACTAGGATTTAGATTTCATATTTTAATAGCAGAAAGGACAGTTGTGCATGAATGACACTTCACTTGCTCCATCATCTTTCTCTGTATCTGCTCCCAGACACATCATCCATCTTCTGTTTAAAGAGTAGAGCAGCTCTTCTTCACCTTATAACAAGGTGGGGTTAACTTATTTGACAAGTGGTCCACGGTAGGTAGTGTGTAATTGGGTTGATGGTTTTCATCATGTCCCTGCAAACATATAAACAAACATGTCCCTGTTACTGTAACGTTAGTTGGACAATTATTAGATCTGTTATTGCCTGACTAACCTATATGTTGGTGATTCCACATCTGAAAAGGGATGCAACCTTTTCACAACATATGCTGAAATCGTTCTGTGTCTCTCTTCATTCAGTTGCACTGATGTATTTCTCTTGGACGCTGTGGTGAACACCTGGCTAACTTTAGCCATTTCAGGTCATCTGTCTAAGAAAACAATACGAGCTAACGTTAGCATTGTGTTTGTATTTGAGCTGACTTGCCGCTTTAAAAGGAGTATAACTTGTTAGCTGCCTTAATGTTAGTATGAGACGTTTTATTTACCTGATAGAGACGGACAAGGAGGCAGTGAAAAGTCCGGCGGAGCATTTTGCAGACGGACCACACGGACCACACTTCTGATTGGACACGGACGAAGCGAAAATAACCCAGCGGAACGCGTCAAAGACTGGCCACTATTTTACTTCTCTACCCTCCTTTGCACGATATAAAATTATTGCAAGTGCTGCACTGAACTGACTGGTCATTTTATTAAAGTTAAGCCACGCTTTGACCGCGGCTGCTCACTTTCAGTGGATTCTTCTTCATTGGTTTTCGGTGGCAAATTCTTCTTCGGCGTTGGTGGCTACTTCCGGTTGGTGGACTAGCATCAAAAATGGGAATCAAAAATTAATATTTTGAACGATTCAGAGAAAACCGGACAGTTAGTCCCGGTTCCGAACGATTCTCGATTCTCAATGCCCAACCCTAATCAGAATGCTGTCTAAAGTTGAAAAATGTCAAGTTGAACTTTTCAGATTTGTTTTAGAAATGTTAAGACGTGAATCAGTTAATCTTATAACTGGTGACTGTTTTCTCTCTTTTCTTAAAACAATCTTTCTCTGTTATCCTGAATAATCTTCACTCCTTTGACTTCTGATAAACCCTTTGACCTAAGCTAATTCCCTCCTGTTCCCTGATTGAGAGCCAATGAACAGAGTGAATGTCGCTGATGTCAAGGCTTCTACACAAACCCTGACTTCCTGCTCTTTCTTCAGTCTGCTGGAGGAAGTTAAGATGCACTGACTTTCTCTTTTTGCTATTGGACACGAGTCATGAGCCTAAGATTGTCCATCAGCTAGGATTGACAGCCTGCCGCTGTGACAATCCAAACAGAGCGTACAGCTCCAAAACTTTGAATGAATTTTCCTCTCAAGAAATATTTTATTCTGAAAAACCAACCAGGAAGTGCTGCTTTTTCTGCCATTCATAACGACTTCCCTCCATCTTTCCTTCCATCCTCCTCTTAAACTTTTCCTTGTCTTTTGCCAGTAACAAACTTAAACTAAAATGCTTGCAGATATAAGTAAATATGTCATTCCATTACTTGTGTCTGTTGTTCACAATTAAATCTACTGACGAGTAAATTGTAGGAATTTGATCGATCGATCAATCTGTACATATGTACAGTGCTGGGCAACGTTAATCCAAAAATTAGTTCCGCTATTTCTAAAGCACTTATTGATTTATTTAGGTCCGCAATTTCAAAAGCACTTATGTATTAGCAATGCTAGCGGACGCTAATGCTAACACGCTAACCGCCATTTTGAAGAGGGCAAATGCGAAATACTTTTTTTAATCCAGCAGATTTGACCATTTGAACCGGTTAAGCTCAGAAAAACCTTGTGCTATAAAGTCAGCTAAGAAATATATTTTTTCTCAGCAAAGAAATAATTGTTTTTACCGTGTTTTCATGGAAAGTCCTTATCTTCTGTGGCCGTCGCGGCCGCCATTTTGAAGAGGGCAAATGGCGAAAAACTTTTTAAAATCCAGACGCGTCGCGTAGGCCGCTGAGAAACATCCATAAGTTCACCCTCCATGTTAAAAACTCTTCGTCTGACTCTTCGAAAACAAGCAATAAGGCTGCAGAGTAACACACTGGCTGCTAACTGAGAGCGCTCGCTCTAGCAAAGAGACTGAGGGGACGCTTTTTTGTCACGGACCACATCCGGCGCTGACAGGATATGGTCTGTTAGCAGTCGTCCGGGCCCGTAAATAAGTTTTTTAGTTTTTACTGATAGATAATTAGTTATTAATGGTACTACATTTTAAATAAAAATAGCGCAAATCCGCTTATGAATTATAAAAGTTAGTCAAACCGCTGTTACGCTGAAAAAAAACGTTAGGTCCGTTGTAAGCGGATTAGCGCATTAGCGCTACCTCGCGGTCATATGCCCACCTTTTCATATGTATGATATAATTTATGATTCTGTTAATAAATGGCAGTACTCCTAGTATGCCGACATAAATTTGTTTCATTGTCCCATTACATCTCAGTATCTGGTCACTAATTTATGGATTATTCTGAAAAAAGAAAACCCATGAATTATTGATGATAATTTGTGTCAGTCTAAAACCTGCTCAATTTACATCTGGTGGACAGGTAAATCAGTAAAACTGATCACCCCTGTACCCCTATACAGTATTATTCCATATTGGTAGTCCGTAGGTGTCTCTGAAAGATAAATATAAATATTTTTATGGATCAAACAAAACGTTGGTATATAATATCCAGTTTTGACTCTTAAAAATGTTTTTTTTTTTGGCTGAAAAATGTTCAAAACGATTGCAGAACTGCAGTTATTGTCATTTGATGCTAGGAGACGGTCTGTAATCAATTTTTAAAACGCTATTTGATGCTTTTGGTAAAGATTTGTCACTTGTTTGTGTGGAAAAGTCTGAGGACGTTGTTCACAAGCAGTGCGATTTCATTGTTAAATGACCTCTGTCGTTTTAAAAGCTATTTCTACATTTGCAAGATTGCTGAGTGTGGTGTTTGTACATTTTAGAGCAGGACATATTACTGTTGAAATGTTGTCGGATAGTGGATCTGGTGAAACCCATTTTCTGATTCAGTGAATTGGACTGGACCCGACCTTGAAACGGTTCCGAGAGACGTCTGTGTTGTTTTCAACCATTAAAAGTGCTGTGTTACTGAGCGTAGCTAAGTATGCCTCTCTAAATGTGTCTGCCACATATTTCAGAATTTTTGCAAGGTATTTGAAGCATTTGAGTTGTAGAGTCTAAGTTGAGTCTAAGTTGTGATAAACTAACGACTAGCAACCGTTAGCAAAGATGGCTGTAAGCGTCTGTTTATGAGCTGTGATTGGTTGACAGAGGATCACGGGATACACTGTGATTGGTCAGAAAAGAAAACCACATCTACCATGATTACTTGGGAGTAGAACTACAGGAGTTCTGATTCGCTGAAAGCCGGTGACGCCCATCGCTGCGCCAACCCCCTTGTCGTCAGGTTTCACTTTGTCACGTAGTCTTGACAAGTTTTCATGCTTGCTTGTCCATTTGCATCTTTAAAAACCTGTTTAAAAGCTGTGTTTTAGGATATTAAATGGTGCTTTTTAAAGATTGCCGAATGACCTGACGTCACGCGACGTCTGAAACAACAACTCATTTATAGAACCGATTTTTTTTCCTTAAAGTTTAAAAATTCACAGAACCCATCTCAACTGTTTAACCACATCGATTTGTTTCTTAAAAGAACGTGGTTTCGAGCAATTATCACATCCCGACAAAAAACTAATTCTGAACGTTGATTTTTGACAGAATTGTTAGATGCTAATCGCAGGCTAACGGCTAAGCTACCGGAAGTCAACACACGCCGCCAGCAGCCAGAAATAGTAAATACATTCACTTTGTGATAAGAAATAAGCCGTGACTTCCATCTGCTGGTTAAAAGAAAAATTGAAAATTTTCACAGAACAAAAACTAATAGAAATCACACATTTTCATTTTAAAATAACATCTTTGAAGTTGTTCTGTGTCCAAACAAACACTCCTGTTTATTTTAAATAAAAAAATTATAATGTGTACAGAAAAACCTTTTTTTTATTTTAAACAAAGAAATATTTAAAATAACAAACAAAAAGACCCTTTTCATTCCAGATAATTGCAGCAACAATAAAACAGTTTGACTGAAACTTAAATACATCTTCTTAAAGCATTATAAAACAGCATCTGGTAACATTTTCGTGTGAACATTGCATTTATTTCAAATCTTTTTGAAAAAGCGTTTGAGTAAAAAATCAAGCTTGGTCTAATAGTAATATTTCCAAATATCTGGCATCTGTACTCATCCCTTTAGTTGGCAGCTCAGAACACCACATACAGAACACCATGGACTTTGTGGATAAGGTGAGGGATGTCATCATGGAGACTGATGAAACAATGGTCTCTTTTGATGTCACATCACTCTTTACGTGCATTCCTGTTGATGAGGCAGTAGAGGTGGTCTGTTTAAGGTTAAAATCAGACACCACTCTGAACAGCAGGACCACGCTTTCCACAGAGCAACTGTGTCAACTCTTGAAACTGTGCCTGCAGTCAACCTACTTCACATATGGGGAGCAATATTATAGGCAGAAACATGGGTGTGCTATGGGGTCTCCAGTTTCTCCTATTGTTGCCAACCTGTACATGGAGGAGGTAGAAAAGAGAGCCTTGACGTCCTTTTCAGGGAGACCACCAAGTCATTGGTTCAGGTATGTTGACGACACCTGGGTTAAAATTAAATCTCAGGAAGTCCAACATTTCACTGATCACATCAACTCTGTGGATAAATATATCAAGTTCACACGAGAAGATGTAAAAAATGGCAGGTTGGCTTTCTTGGACTGTGAGGTCTCAGTTTCTGATGGAGGACATTTGCAAACTGAGGTGTACCGCAAACCCACCCACACAGACCAGTATTTACAGTTTGACTCCCATCACCCTCTGGAGCACAAGTTAGGAGTCATCAGGACTCTGTATTGTGATAACGATCCATCGTTAACGATCCATCGTTAGGCTGATGGTCCTCCATGATCATGTGAGTAGCTGGTTTCGGCTGTCATCAGCCAACTGGTTGATCCACTGTGAGAGGGTGCTATTTATAAGACAGAGCAGACAGCGTCCACACTAACTCAGCAGCCAGACAGAAGAAGAAATCGCACACAAAACAGGCTCTAGAGAAATGTGGATATCTAACTGGGCCTTCCTGAAAGCAGAGAAGAAACCCAAACAGGACTCCAGCCAGCCATCAGGTGAAAAGAAGGAACCCAGACCCAGACCAGTGGCCATTCCATATGTTGCGGGAGTTTCAGAGACATTGAGACGTTTATTTTCTAAACACAACGTCCCAGTGGCTTTTAAACCCCAAAATACATTATGGCAAAGACTGGTTCATCCCAAAGATCCAGTCCCCCGGCACAAACAGAGTAATATTGTGTATGCTGTTCAGTGTCAGGAGGGCTGTGATCAGTCTTATATCGGGGAAACTAAACAGCCACTGGCCAAAAGGATGGCCCAGCACAGAAGATCAACATCATCAGGTCAGGACTCTGTGGTCTACACTCATCTCCAGGCCAGCGGTCACTCTTTCAGGGATGAAGATGTTCACATCCTTGATAGAGAGGAACGATGGTTTGAGAGAGGAGTAAAGGAGGCCATCTTTGTGAAAAGAAACCACCCATCATTAAACAGGGTGGAGGACTCTGGGTTCAACTGCCCCCCTCTTACAATGCCGTTATTGCTAGTATCACTCAGCCCTCTGTGAATAGCAAACCACCATCAGGGTGCTAACGATCCATCCTTAGGCTGATGGTCCTCCATGATCATGTGAGTAGCTGGTTTCGGCTGTCATCAGCCAACTGGTTGATCCACTGTGAGAGGGTGCTATTTATAAGACTGAGCTGAATACAGCACCTCAGACTAAGGAAGTATTTTGGACGAAAGACGAAACGTTTCCACAAATTATATTATTATTTTTGAATGTCCAGAGGACCAGACTTAGCTTTTTTAGATTTTCTACCTGGATTATTGAGCATGCATCAGGGTGTCTAATAGTAATTGTTCATAAAAAATAAGTGATATTAAGTTAATACTGCCACAAAATGCCTTAACTTGTAATATTTGTAATATTTTCAAAGCAAGTAAAACGAAAAAAGGCTACTGAATGAACAAAAGACTTGTTAAACATTACAATAATAAAACCAGAAAGCTGACTAGTTAAATAACTCACTGCTAAATGAAAGAAAACCTTTATCTGCAAACACTAAAATAAGAACCATCTTATTGATTCTCACAAAATCAAAACAAAATGGCAACTTCCATCACAAAGCATGGTGGATACCTAGCTGCAAAGCATATCTTGCAAGAAAAAGATGAACACCCATTGCTGTTTTATGACAGAGTCTTCCAAGCTTATTTTGGTGACAAATATGCGTCAGGCATGGAAGAAGAGGAAGATTTTAAATTTCTTTTCAGCTACAATCTCTACCCTACACTAAGAAAAGGTGTACGCCTCATGATTTCTTTAAAAAAAACGACACCATTGGAGAAATAAGTCAAAGTCAAAGTCAACTTTATTGTCAAAACTGCAATATGTACACAGGATTGAAATTGCGTTTCTCTGTCCCTCAATGCAACAGTAACTATCTAAACACTAAACACTAAAACATTTAATAAACATAAGCAAAAAATAGTAAAAGTGTAACATTGTCCTGAGTTTTTTCATGATAGTATAAAAGTATGAAAATTTACACCAACACTGAAACACCAAACACCCCTAAAACACCAAACACCCAATGAACATAAGCATAAAATGAAATAATAAAAGTGTAATACTGTCCTGAGTTTTTTCATAGTAGTATAAAAAAGTATAAAAAGTATATCTATAAAATAAACTGAAGGTTCTAGCATGAACTCCCTGGGCTGCCACCTTACCGCCCCTCCCTGGGCTGCCACCTTACCGTGGTGGAGGGGTTTGAGTGTCCCAATGATCCTAGGAGCTATGCTGTCAGGGGCTTTATGCCCCTAGTAGGGTCACCCAAGGCAGACAGGTCCTAGGTGAGGGACGAGACAAAGCGCAGCCCACAAGACCCCTTATGATGAGTAATATAAATGGAAACAATGTTCCCTCGCCCGGACGCGGGTCACCGGGGCCCCACTCTGGAGCCAGGCCCGGAGGAGGGGCACGTTGGCGAGCGCCTGGTGGCCGGGCTTTCACCCATGGAGCTCGGCCGGGCACAGCCCGAAGAGGAGACGTGGGTCCCCCTTCCCATAGGCTCACCACCTGTGGGAGGGGCCAAAGGGGTCGGGTGCATTGTGGAATGGGTGGTGGCCGAGGGCGGGGACCCTGGCGGTCTGATCCTCGGCTACAGAAGCTGGCCATTGGGACATGGAATGTCACCTCTCTGGTGGGGAAGGAGCCTGAGCTAGTGTGTGAGGTTGAGAGGTTCCGGCTAGAAATAGTCGGACTCACCTCAACGCATGGCTCTGGCTCTGGAACCAGTTTCCTTGAGAGGGGTTGGACACTCTTCCACTCTGGAGTTGCCCCTGGTGAGAGGCGCCGAGCAGGAGTGGGCATACTTGTTGCCCCCCATCTCGGTGCCTGTACGTTGGGGTTCACCCCGGTGAACGAGAGGGTAGCCTCCCTTCGCCTACGTGTGGGGGGACGGGCTCTGACTGTTGTTTGTGCCTATGCGCCGAACGGCAGCGCAGATTACCCACCCTTTTTGGAGTCCTTGGAGGGGGTATTGGAGGGTGCGCCTCCTGGGGACTCCCTTGTTCTGCTGGGGGACTTCAACGCTCACGTGGGCAATGACAGTGAGACCTGGAGGGGTGTGGTTGGGAGGAACGGCCCCCCTGATCTGAACCCGAGTGGTGTTCTGTTGTTGGACTTCTGTGCTCGTCATGGATTGTCCATAACGAACACCATGTTCAGGCATAAGGGTGTCCATATGTGCTCTTGGCACCAGGACACCCTAGGTCGTAGTTCAATGATCGACTTTGTTGTCGTCTCATCTGATCTGCGGCCGCATGTCCTGGACACTCGGGTGAAGAGAGGGGCGGAGCTGTCAACTGACCACTACCTGGTGGTGAGTTGGCTCCGATGGTGGGGGAGGATGCCGGTCAGACCTGGCAGACCCAAACGTATTGTGAGGGTCTGCTGGGAACGTCTGGCAGAGTCTCCCGTAAGACGGAGCTTTAACTCCCACCTCCGGGAGAGCTTTGAACACGTTCCGAGGGAGGCGGGGGACATTGAGCCCGAGTGGGCCATGTTTCGCGCCTCTATTGTCGAGGCAGCTTATCGGAGTTGTGGCCGCAAGGTTGTTGGTGCCTGTCGTGGTGGCAACCCTCGAACCCGGTGGTGGACACCGGCGGTGAGGGATGCTGTCAAGCTGAAGAAGGAGTCCTATTGGGCCTTTTTGGCCTGTGGGACCCCGGAAGCAGCAGATAGGTACCGGCAGTCCAAGCGGCATGCGGCTCGGGTGGTTGCTGAGGCAAAAACTCGGGCGTGGGAGGAGTTCGGAGAGGCCATGGAGAATGACTTCCGTACGGCTTCGAGGCGATTCTGGTCCACCATCCGGCGTCTCAGGGGGGGAAAGCGGTACGCGACCAACACCATTTATGGTGGGGATGGCGTGCTGTTGACCTCAACTCGGGATGTTGTGAGTCGGTGGGCGGAATACTTCGAAGACCTCCTCAATCCTACTGGCACGTCTTCCACTGAGGAAGCGGAGCCTGGGGACTTTGGATCGGGCTCTCCAATCTCTGGTGCGGAGGTCGCCGAGGTGGTTAAAAAGCTCCGCGGTGGCAAGGCTCCGGGGGTGGATGAGATTCGTCCTGAGTTCCTTAGGGCTCTGGATGTTGTGGGGTTGTGTTGGCTTACGCGACTCTGCAATATCGCGTGGACATCGGGGGCAGTTCCCTTGGATTGGCAGACTGGGGTGGTGGTTCCCCTATTCAAAAAGGGGGACCGTAGGGTGTGTTCCAACTATAGAGGGATCACACTCTTAAGCCTCCCTGGTAAGGTCTATTCAGGGGTTCTGGAGAGGAGGGTCCGTCGGATAGTCGAACCTCGGATTCAGGAGGAGCAGTGTGGTTTTCGTCCTGGTCGTGGAACACTAGACCAGCTCTACACCCTCAACAGGGTCCTGGAGGGTGCGTGGGAGTTTGCCCAACCAGTTTACATGTGCTTTGTAGACTTGGAAAAGGCATTCGACCGCGTCCCTCGGGGGGTTCTGTGGCGGGTACTCCGGGAGTATGGGGTACCAGGCCCATTGATATGGGCTGTTAGGTCCCTGTACGACCGGTGTCAGAGCTTGGTCCGCATTGCCGGCAGTAAGTCAGGCTCGTTTCCGGTGAGAGTTGGACTCCGCCAAGGTTGCCCTTTGTCACCGATTCTGTTTATAACTTTTATGGACAGAATTTCTAGGCGCAGCCAAGGTGTTGAGAGGATCCGTTTTGGTGGCCTTAGAATCGCTTCTCTGTTTTTTGCAGATGATGTGGTCCTATTGGCTTCATCAGCTCGTGATCTACAGCTTTCACTGGAGCGGTTTGCAGCTGAATGCGATGCGGCCGGGATGAGGATCAGTTCCTCCAAATCCGAGGCCATGGTCTTGAGCCGGAAAAGGGTAGCGTGCCCTCTCCGGGTCGGGGAGGAGGTCCTGCCCCAAGTGGAGGAGTTTAAGTATCTCGGGATCTTGTTCACGAATGAGGGAAAACTGGAGCGTGAGATCGATAGGCGGATAGGTGCAGCGTCCGCAGTGAAGCGGGCGCTGTACCGGTCTGTCGTGGTGAAGAGAGAGCTGAGTCAAAAGGCAAAGCTCTCAATTTACCGATCGATCTACGTTCCCACCCTCATCTATGGTCATGAGCTTTGGGTTATGACCGAAAGAACAAGATCTCGGATACAAGCGGCTGAAATGAGTTTTCTCCGCAGGGTGGCTGGACTCTCCCTTAGAGATAGGGTGAGAAGCTCAGTCATCCGGGAGGGACTCGGAGTAGAGCCGCTGCTTCTCCACATCGAGAGGAGCCAGTTGAGGTGGCTCGGGCATCTGGTTAGGATGCCTCCTGGACGCCTCCCTGGTGAGGTGTTCCGGGCATGTCCCACCGGGAGGAGACCCAGAGGAAGACCCAGGATACGCTGGAGGGACTATGTTTCTCGGCTGGCCTGGGAACGCCTTGGGATTCCCCCAGAGGAGCTGCTCCAAGTGGCTGGGGAGAGGGAAGTCTGGGCCTCCCTACTTAGGCTGCTACCCCCGCGACCCGACCCCGGATAAGCGGAAGAAAATGGATGGATGGATGGATGGTTCTAGCATTGACAAGAGTGGCACAGCAGCATATGAATTAATGTACACAGTATATGTATGAGGTCGTTGATGTTGGTATAGAGGCAAAGTGGCATATGGCACATAAGGCATATTTGGCATCCTTAGATAAGGCTAGTCAGAGAATACTGTATATGTATCAGCAGTAGTGTAGATATAAAAGTAGTGTAAATGTAAACAGTAGTAATAAATGTAAAACAGTAGTAATAAATGTAAACTGTATTAATAAATGTAAACTGTGAATGTAAACAGTAGTATGACTATAGGCAGTAATGTAATACAAACATTCGTGCAAATATGAGAAGTAGTGCAAACTGAATGAGCACATGACCGAGAGTTTAGTGATTAATTGTTCATAACTTTTCCTAAAAAGGCCAACTACTTTTTGACGCGAATTTGTAAAAATCCATAAATGAGCCGCTTCGCCCTATAAGTCCCATCCATTATGCATCACCGCTAGGCGACGTGTCAGTGCCTCATTTGCCCTGCTGAAAATGGCGGCCACAGAAGCGAGCCAGCATGGAAGGACTTTACAAGATTAACACGGTAAAAAAAATTGTTTTGCTAAGAAAAAAATATTTCTTAGCTGACATTATAGCATAACGGTTCCTAAGCTTAACCGTTCCTTAATCAATTCACGAAATGGTCAAATCTGCTAAATTTAAATTGTTTCGGTTTGACGTCTTCCAAATGGTCGTGTGCGCTACTGAAATAAATTATACAAAACTGAATTTTATCTCAAATGTCTTATACAGGTCAACAGTTTGTAAATGAAACCCCATATAACTACACTCTGTAAGCAGAAAAAATATCCACCGAGTGGTTTATGATTTATAACAATATAAACGGAAATAAAACCGAAGCTAACAAGACGATTCCGTCTCTTAAAAAAATGAATAAAATTTTGAATTTTATCTCAAATGTCTTATACAGGGCAACAGTTTGTAAATGAAACCCATATGGCTTACATACCCATTTTAGGCTTACACAATGTAAGCCTAAAAAATATCTGTCGAGTGGTTTAAGAGCTGTTTATCTAAACGGTAGGTATCTGTTTGGGGTAGCTATACCGCTAACAACAAAGCTAAAAGAGCAATTTTTTTTTTAGCTCTAAACATCTCATAAAGCTAACCGTTTGTAAATGACCACCAAATAATTACGCTCTAAGTTTCAAGAAAATCTGCGGTGTGGTTTGAGTTATCTTGCTAAAAAAGCTGAAAGTTATGCACCATAACTCATGTTCCTGAAGGAAGGGAACGAGGTGCAACATACTTGCTATGGGAATTGCGCCCCCACGCGATTACCTGAAGGAATACAATCACGCCTTTTACAGCAGGGGGCGTCACCCCGCGTCAGAGGTACCACCTTTCAGGTACTTAAGCGACTGACGCCCCTCCATCTTTCTCAGAAATTGCACTTCACCGAGCTTCCAGCATTGAAAAGGGCCAGCTATGTTGCACCTCGTTCCCTTCCTTCAGGGAACATGAGTTATGGTGCATAACTTTCAGTTCCCTTTCAGTTCGGTCTCTCGGTGCAACATACTTGCTATGGGAACGTAATTCATTCACGCCCTTGAAATGCTCAGCAAAATGCATGTGAGAACCTCCATCCTAAGGGACGGGCATCTCTTAGCTGCTTACTATAAGGAATGCAGAGAGCAGATGCCAAGAGGAAGAAAGGCCAAATGTGAGAGACATTCACATGATGTCTCACATAACCTATTAATATATATATAACTAGGGATGGGAACCGAGAACCGGTTCTGTTAGAGAACCGGTTCTTAAAAGTCCAATTCCATGGAATTGTAGGATGCTTGTCTTAACGATTCAGCTTATCGGTTCTGCAGACTCCTGGTGGTGACGTATTTAAGCGCTGACATCACAGACATGCGCCGCGCCCGAAAAAAATAAATATTTCTTAGCTGACTTCATAGCAGACGTCCTTCTGAGCTTAACGAAATGTTCAAATCAGCTGGATTTAAAAAAAAAAAGTTCGCGGAATTTTAGGCAGGCGCCAGGCGGGTCAAACCGGACGCTTTGTTTCTTTAAATTTAGCTAAATAAACGCTTAAAAATATATTTCTTACCTCACTATAGCAGACGGGCTCCTGAGCTGAACCAAATGTGAAATCAGCTGGATTTAAAAATCCGCGGTGTGGTTATGAGTGGTATCTTGCAAACAAAAACAGCTACATCCACAGCAGGGAGCGGGCAGCGACAGAGTCAGTCCGACCAAAGGAGGCTTTTTTCGAACACAGCAAGTAGAAACTTCTGGAAGTGGCCACTCTTCCTCTTCACTCTCTGAGTCCTCTGCTGGCTGCTGCCTACAGCGCCTCTATAGCGGCCGAAACTGGTACTGCACCATTTTCGCCAAAAATGAAAAACGAAGAATCAGAGCGAAAAATGAGTCTAAAAATATGGGAAAATATCCATAAATAAATTCTTTATGAACACAAATGGTTTACTATATTTTATTACCCAAATGAGAATTGATAACAGAATTGATAAGGAATCGAATCGATAACTGACATCGATAAAGGCATCGATATTGATAATTTCTTATCAATTCCCATCCCTATATATAACACTAACTAGAAACAGCCCAAGCGTGCTCCAGTAGTTTGAGTACTCATCGACTCCTGTTTCCCTTTTTGGGTAGGAGTAGCGATGTTTTCCTCCTTTGTTGTTGTTTTCACGGCTCGACTGACAAGTGGAACCCATCCTGATGTAGGAGATCAGACAAGGAGAGGGGAAACCTTTCCATTCTACATCTCTTAGGCAGAAAGAAATAAACATCAAGGGAAACCCTTGTGAATTTTATTGCTGCTTATGTCGGGACAAAGCAACCAAAGCCTTAGGCTTTCAGCCAGTACCTTTCAGAGGCCAGGCTGAGAGTTGCCACAACCTTGGACGTGGGTGTAGAAGTTGTCCACGTGCCTGAGTCAGTAGGTCCCTATGAGGAGGCAATTGCCATGGTGTCCCTGACGACATTGAGCTCAACTCCGGGAACCACGGTTTCTGTGGCCATCTGGAAGCTATGAGGATCAAGGAGAGGGCTCCCCGCCTTACCCGTTCCAATGTCGCCCCGATCAGAGGGACAGGTGGGAAAGCATAGTAGAGCACCTCTGTTGGCCAATCATGTACCAGAGCATCTATTCCCAACAAAGCATCTGTCTCCTTCAGGGAGAAATAGAGGTCACAGTGTGAGCTAGCTCTGCATGTGAACAAGTCCACAGAGGCTCTGCCGAAACGTGACCATACCTGTTCCACGATCCGTGGGTTCAGGCTCCATTCCGATGCCAACAGAGGCCCTCTTGAGAGGGTATCCGCTCCATAATTCAGATCGCCAGGGACATGAGTTGCCCTAAGTGACAGAACTCTTGGAGCACACCACGTGAGCATCCTCCGTGTCAGATCAAGGAAGGCCCGGGATCTTGTCCCTCCTTCTCTGTTGATGAAAGACACCGTGGTCTTGTTATCTGATTTTACCAGGATATGATGTCCGGCAACCAGACCTTTACTGAAGAAGTATTTTAATGACAGGAATACGGCCAGTAATTCCAGTAAGTTGATATGTAATTTGGCTTCCTGCTTGTTCCAAAGGCCACGGGCGTTCTGGTTCCTGCAGATCGCTCCCCATCCTGTTTTTGAGGCGTCCGTCATGATGACTACACGGGACGACACCCTCCCCAGTGAGACCCCTTCCATGAAGACGGACGGATTTCTCCCAGGGCCTTTAGACACTCTGGGTCTATTTTAACCTTTTCCGCTTGTTTGGGCAGAGCGGGTTGTATTTGTTGGTTAAACCATACCTGTATGGCTTGCATTTTCAATAATGCACGTGACGCACAAGGAGTGGCTGCCGCCAAGAGGCCCAGCAGGCGTTGGTAGGCTTTCACAGGGACCCGTTGGTCCAGTTTAAATCTTCCCAGGCAATGGCGAATGGAGGAGACTCTTTCTTTCGAGAGCCATGCTCTGTAATGGACAGTGTCAATCTGTACACCCAGAAATACGGTAATCCGTGACGGAGTCAGATTGCTCTTCTGTAGGTTTATGACAAAACCGAGAGACTCCAGGTGCGAGATCACCTTAAGGGAGTGTGACAGCGCCTGCTTTCTGCTTCCAGCCAGAATTAACAGGTCGTCCAAGTAATTCAAGACCCTGAGTCCTTGGTTCCTAAGAGAGGTCAGGGTTGCATCCAGACATTTAGTGAATGTACATGGAACAGTCTTTAAACCGAAGGGTAAGGCTTTGAATTCATAAGCATTACCTTCGAATGCAAAACTGAGGAACTTTCTGTGTCTCCTCCACACGCCTATATGGAAATGGGCATCTTTCAGATCCAATCCTGCGTAGTCTCCTGGTCTCACAGACTGGAGGACTTGACGCATTGTAATCATCCTGAACTTTAAGGTTTTAGTTATTTTATTGAGAGTCCTGAGATCCAGAATCTGTCTCAAGGAACGGTCCTTTTTGGGCACCAGGAAGTACTTGCTGTAGTGTTCGGAGTGTAGTTTGCGTCCTGAGACCAAACTAATCACTCCCTTTTTCAGCATGGTTGAAACTTCCTCTCTCAGCACGTGCACGTGTGCAGGGTTGATCTTAGAATGCAACACACCTGAGAAACGGGGCGGTCTCTTTGAGAACTGCAACTTGAGCCCATGACGTATTGTTGTCATGACTAAATCATTTGGTAGGCACGCCTCCCACGCTTGCGCGCTAAGCCTGGACGGCATGTTGTGCTCCTCGTGTTTTAGGTCGAAGGGGGTGACCTTTGACCCCTCTCGCGTTACTTCGAGCAGGTTGCTCGGCCCAACAGAAGATATCGCGAGATCAGGCCATCTCCGACGGATCTCGCGTATCTTGCTGTGGTTCATAGTTCGACCGTGAGGTCTGGGTTTTATAAAAATGGGACTCGAGTCAAGAACCAGGGCAGACTGTGTATTGGTACTTTTATTTTTGTACATGTTTGAAACGGTGTCTGTTTTGTTTACACATACAGTAGGCGAGTCATGTTTAGTGCGCACACACATGTCACCAGCTCCTCGTGGTTGTCTACGAGCAGAGACTGGGATTAGAGAGTTGGGTTCCCGTACCTTGTGGGCGGGCGAACCTGTAAATTTATCAGTTCGTCCTGGTTCATCAGGTCCGGAACTGGTTTTCGTAGGAAGAGGCCGAAGCAGCACTCGGACGGTACTATGAAGCCTCGCATTCCCCAGCGGGTCTCTTTCGTGGGAGACCACGCGTGTTTTCCATTGGTGGGGCAAACCTTTTCCTTGGATAACCCTTGCGGAGGGCATCCGCTTGTTTGCGTGCTAGTTCCAGTTTTGTCTGGACACGTTCCAGGGCTCTCCCGAAGTGTCCTGTCTGCTCGATCGGGTGCTGTAGGAAGGTGGCCCTTTGGTTTTCTGGGAGGTCTGACAGTGTTAGCCAAAGATGGCGCTGGGCGACAACTATTTCTGCCATTGCTTTGCCCTGGGAAATAGCTACTGTCCCCAGAGGTCAGAGGCACGGCAGGCCTCCTCTATGGCCTCGGTCTCATCCTTTGTTACCTGGATCTCCTGTAGTTTCTCCGTCAGGTAGGCCTGTACCATGCTTGACGTATTTATTGCGCGAGACGCGAGGCCTTGGGCCTTGTAGCACTTCTCAAATTGTTTCTCCGAAGCGCAACAGGCCTTGCTGGGCAACGTTGGTTTCATCCCCACGGCTGTGGGGGCCAGTTGAACTGTCAGATACTCCTCAATCGGGGGTGCGCTGGCAAGGCCCAGAGCCTCCATTCCCGTGACATCCAAGAGTCGGGACAATGGCAGCATGATAGGAGCCCTGGGTTCCGCCCAGGAGCATGTGAGCTCTGTCAGAAAGTCCGGGAAAATTGGCATTTTCTGCGATGTTGTCAGTTGCTTCGCGTAAAAGTACTTTCTTGCCAGCCTCGTAGCCCGTTGGTGAGGCGTGGGGTCCGGCCACATGACCTGCAGGGCATCAGCGGCCTTATGGCACAGGTCAAACAGGGCATGTACCGACACATGTACCGACAAGTCCGGTTCCGGAAGGTTCTGCGCCAGGTTCTGGGAGAAATGAACAATTTCTCCCTTGTCACCGTGCTGGGCGTCTACGTCGGACCCTTCTGGCGTCGAGTCTTCGACAGGAAGAGAAGAGTCTGACGCGTTGTCTTCCCCGACCCGGCCACTGCACTCCAGGTTCACGTTTTCAGGCTCCGGTTCTGGAGCAGGCAGGTTAGTGCGACGTGCGACCTTCATCGCCGCGGTCCTCGCCATGGACTTGGCCAACGTGTCCGCGCGGCATTTCCTCACTGTGGCCGTCATTCGACGACAGTGGGGGCAGGAGTCGGGGGATTCCAGCGTCTTCCTCGTGTGCAGGATCCCTAGGCAGACAGGACAGGCCTCGTGGGTGTCCGTCGCCGAAAGGGAGTAGCCGCAACCGCTGGGGCATGGGGACGAGCGAGGACTCATCGTCATGGTTTTCTTCTTCCTTGTCCTCCGCTTTCCCTTCTCGGGAGCCATGTCCGGAAATGAGAAGAGTAGATAGCTCTTCTTTTTTCTTCTTTTCTTTGTTTGAAGCCATCTTCTCCGTCGTCTTGCTATCGCTAGTAGACTGCTAGTGGATTAGCAGAAGGTTGTGACGCAGTTAGCGTCGTCGAGCGAAGCTGCAGGAGAGAAGAAATTTCGTGGTAAGTAAAAAAATGTTGGACTAGCTAGTACGCAGGAAAATTGTCTCTGTACGCTCAGTGTAGGGAGCAAGCTCACCTCAATCAAGCGACGCGACAACAGAGAGGTCCCGCGATGTTCAGGTGTTTCAGCGAGGTGAAGGGCAAAAAAGAGAAAGATGGAGGGGCGTCAGTCGCTTAAGTACCTGAAAGGTGGTACTTCTGACGCGGGGTGACGTCCCCCTGCCGTAAAAGGCGTATTCCTTCAGGTAATCACGCGGGGGCGCAATTGCCATAGCAAGTATGTTGCACCGAGAGACCGAACTGAAAGGGAACAGCTAACACAGCTAACAGTGGTTAGCTCCAGAGTAGGAGGCCGGGCAGCGACATTCAGTCCGACCAGAGGAGGCTTTTTTCGGACACATGAGCTAGAAACGGTCGGTGTACTCTCTGGACGTGTCCCTCTAGTGGACAAAGGTGGTACTGCACCATTTTTTTTTGCCAAAATGTAAAACGGGGATATCAAAGCCAAAAATGGGTCTAAAAATATGGGAAAAAATCCATAAATATGACACTTCGGCGTATAAGCCGCAGGACATTCAAATGAGTAAAAAGACGGCGACTTATACGTCGAAAAGTACGGTACTTCATTTGTTTCTGACCTGAAAAAGGTGTAAAGTTCACAGAACTTAAAGAAGAGATATAATTCAATGTTATCATATCATTAAGTTATTTTTATTAAAACAAAAATTATGGTGATTTTTTGGCCTGAAGGCTGATTTTAAAAAGCTAAACCTACTGGTGTAGATTCTCAGTCATCCAGGACATGTAAATTTAAAAAAGTAATGAATAAAGAAGCTTATAT
>JBBPBX010000145.1:54319-96605 GCA_038048925.1 Garcialebias charrua | reverse complement strand
TTTCAGTGGAAAAACTTTGGACTCGCCTTACTGTTCTGCATTTTACAAATCTTGTCTTTTACCTGGTGAGCTCCTGTTTTGCCTCTTTCAGTTTATATTCTTCCTGACTTTAAGATGAAATGTTTGTTTTGCAGGTACAGTCTGTCGTACATCCCGTGTGTGAGGTTGGTCATTTCTGTTTATTCATGCACATTATTTGTATAAATATTCAGAATCAAACTTTGAGTCAAAGCTTGTCTGATTTCTGTGAAATTATTTTCCAGGGAGGCGATTCTGAAGCTTGTGTCGATGTGCATAAAGTGACCCCTGAGTTTGGCCTGAACATTAAGGCTGAAGGTTATCTTTTTGAAGTTGCTGAAACAGCCTAGTTTGCAAACTGAGGTGTACCACAAACCCACCCACACAGACCAGTATTTACAGTTTGACTCCCATCACCCTCTAGCCTAGTGACTATTTTAATGAAGATTTTTTTTAAAGAAAATCTGATTTTATTTTTTTAGCAAACACTAATACTTGTTTTTTTTGTGTAATTATATGTAAATATCTGTAACCAAATATATTAAAGGTGTCAGCTAATACTTGGTAGGCTTATTTTTATAAGATGAAATAGAACTTTTTATGAAAAACTATCAAGGTTCAAAATACCCTGATGCATGCTCAATAATCCAGGTAGAAAAATCCAATTCAGAAGGCACAGACGCAGCTGCTGAATGAACGGGTGAAACAGACCAATTTTACTATTGAGACCTTGAAGGCCAAAGAAGAACGCATTAAACAAAAACTAACAACGTTCCTAGATCAGACCACACTTCAGCAAGTGATGGACTGTACAGATCAGGCACGCTTAGCACAGCATGTCAAGTCCAAGACTCGACAACAAAACAAATTTAACTTACTGATAACTCGTCAACACCATCACAATTCTAATAACACATTCAGTGTAGGACAACACTCCACTACACAGCTACATGCCAGGGAGACAGAAAATTGGGTGAAGAATTTATCTGACAGACAGCTCACCCAGCCGGAGACAGAGATTCTTGCCAGGGGACTAAACTTTGCAGTGGCACCAAGTAGAGTTCCGTTGGTGGAGATGATCACAGCCACTGAGTCAGCCATCCGTAACAACAAAATTAAAGAATTTGAAGCAGAACAACTCAGAGTCAAAGTTTCAGCCTGTCTCAGTAATGCCAAACCACCACCTTCCAACATCAGTAGAGAAGAGAGGGATGCACTCACCACTCTTAGCAAAGACAAAAACATCATAATTCTCCCAGCAGACAAAGGAAGGTGCACAGTGATTTTGAACCAGAAAGACTATCATGAGAAAGTTATGTCACTCCTTAGTGACTTAACCACTTATGAACCGCTGAAAAGAGATCCAGGAAGTGGTTACAAGAAGAAGTTGATAGATTGCCTGAAAATTTTGAAGCAGGACAAGGCTATTGACAATATTCTGTACCACAGACTGTACCCAGGGGAGGCCACGCCAAGTCTGTATGGTTTACCCAAAATCCACAAACAAGGTGTACCTTTAAGACCAATTGTTAGCATGATTAACTCGGTCACTTACAATGTTTCCAAATATCTGGCATCTGTACTCATCCCTTTAGTTGGCAGCTCAGAACACCACATACAGAACACCATGGACTTTGTGGATAAGGTGAGGGATGTCATCATGGAGACTGATGAAACAATGGTCTCTTTTGATGTCACATCACTCTTTACGTGCATTCCTGTTGATGAAGCAGTAGAGGTGGTCTGTTTAAGGTTAAAATCAGACACCACTCTGAGCAACAGGACCACACTTTCCACAGAACAACTGTGTCAACTCTTGAAACTGTGCCTGCAGTCAACCTACTTCACATATGGGGAGCAATATTATAGGCAGAAACATGGGTGTGCTATGGGGTCTCCAGTTTCTCCTATTGTTGCCAACCTGTACATGGAGGAGGTAGAAAAGAGAGCTTTGACATCCTTTTCAGGGAGACCACCAAGTCATTGGTTCAGGTATGTTGACGACACCTGGGTTAAAATTAAATCTCAGGAAGTCCAACATTTCACTGATCACATCAACTCTGTGGATAAATATATCAAGTTCACACGAGAAGATGTAAAAAATGGCAGGTTGGCTTTCTTGGACTGTGAGGTCTCAGTTTCTGATAGAGGAAATTTGCAAACTGAGGTGTACCGCAAACCCACCCACACAGACCAGTATTTACAGTTTGACTCCCATCACCCTCTGGAGCACAAGTTAGGAGTCATCAGGACTCTGTACCACAGAGCAGACAGCGTCCCCACTAACTCAGGAGCCAGACAGAAGGAGAAATCACACACAAAACAGGCTCTAGAGAAATGTGGATATCCTAACTGGGCCTTCCTGAAAGCAGAGAAGAAACCCAAACAGGACTCCAGCCAGCCATCAGGTGAAAAGAAGGAACCCAGACCCAGACCAGTGGTCATTCCATATGTTGCAGGAGTTTCAGAGACATTGAGACATTTATTTTCTAAACACAACGTCCCAGTGGCTTTTAAACCCCAAAATACATTACGGCAAAGACTGGTTCATCCCAAAGATCCAGTCCCCCGGCACAAACAGAGCAATATTGTGTATGCCCCCCTCCCTCTCGGTTTTCAAATCCCGGTTAAAAACTCACTACTACTCCATTGCTTTCAATGCCAGCTGATTTGTATTGGATCGTTTGATTTATGATCTGCAATGTTTTTATGTTTTTCGTGTTGTACTTCATTGTCTGTGTTGCCTGTTGCGTGTTTGTTTGTCCAGCACTTTGGTGTGGACTTGTTCCTGTTTAAAGTGCTTTATAAATAAAATGGTATGGTATGGTATGGTATGCTGTTCAGTGTCAGGAGGGCTGTGATCAGTCTTATATCGGGGAAACTAAACAGCCACTGGCCAAAAGGATGGCCCAGCACAGAAGATCAACATCATCAGGTCTGGTCTCTGCGGTCTACACTCGTCTCCAGGCCAGCAGTCACTCTTTCAGGGATGAAGATCAAAGTCAGTCAACTTTATTGTCAGAACTGCAATATGTACAGGACATACACAGGATTGAAATTGCGTTTCTCTCAGTCCCTCGGTGCAACATTAACCATTTAAACACAAAAACACTGATACATTTAATAAACATAAGCAAAAAATAGTAAAAGTGTAACATTGTCCTGAGTTTTTGCATAGTAGTATAAAAGTATGAAAATTTACACCAACACTAAAACTAAAACACTAAACATTTAATGAACATGAGCATAAAATTAAATAAAAGTGTAATACTGTCCTGAGTTTTTGCATAGTAGTATAAAAAAATATAAAAAGTATATCTATAAAATAAACTGAAGGTTCTAGCATTGACATTTGCAAAGAGTGGCAAAGCAGCATATGAGTTAATGTACACAGTATATGTATGAGGTAGTAGTTGATGTTGGTATAGAGGCAATAAGATGTTCACATCCTTGATAGAGAGGAACAATGGTTTGAGAGAGGAGTAAAGGAGGCCATCTTTGTGAAAAGAAACCGTCCATTAAACAGGGGTGGAGGCCTCCGGGTTCAACGGTCCCCCGCTAATGCCCCTTTTCCACCGGTCGGCTCGGGTCGATTATGACGTCATATGTGCGTCGCAGAGACCCACTTCACGCCATTCCCACCGGATTCTCCGTGCCGCGCTGCTCCAAATTCCCGGTCCCATTTCATAAGGGTCCCAAGCCGAGCTCATGTGAGCTGGCCCGTCGCGTCAGAAACACTTTCGGTCACTGATTGGTCAGGGGGAAAAGGAGTGTGCGGGGTGGAGTCTGTGGTGACGAGTCTGCGCATTGGAGGCTGCGCAGAGGAGGCTGTGTTTGGTCTTTTGTAAACAACCGCGATCTTGTCCGTTCGGTTGTCATGAGGAATCAGTCATAGAAGATGGTGAGTGTTTTGTAACGTTTAACACATTGTAAGTTACAGATCCCATCGGTTGTGAAAATATCTCTTAAAGAGGCTGAGAACGATGCTAACGATGCTATGCTAACTAGCGCACATGCTAACTGTAGTCTGTTCTAGGGATGCACCGATCCACATTTCTCACTTCCGATCCGATACTTATTAACTCAGTCTCGACCGATACCGATACTTTCCCGATCCGATACTGTTCAGGTATTTTACTCTGTATAATGAAACTTTTGCACCCAAACTATTCATTTTAACATTGTGTGAGATAAACCCAATGAAGACACTCTTAAGCCTTACAATAGGGAACCCCCCCTGTAATGGTCTCGCGTACCAAAAATAGGGAACCCCCCCTGTAATGGTGTCGTGTACCAAAAACTAACCATCAGCCAAACTCCTTTCACACGAGTCAGGATTAATTAATTCTTCCTTTATTTCCATGTAGAACGGAGTGAAACTGCCAAAACACAAACAACTCAGGATGAGTTCAGAGCAGCTAACAGAAGTGTTTTACATTTGTTTTCATGTTAGAAGTGCAACAACAATACTACCTCAATAATGAGCTGCAATGCTACATAACGGCCTAAGTAATCTTAACAGCCAGCTAGCTAGCAATGACATAGCAAATAATCAAATCGCCCGCAGGTTTTTCCAAAACTAAACATACATTCAGTAAACAAGTTACTTATTTTCTCATATGTTAACATAAACTCTTGTATTAGAGTATAAGCTGCTACTTACAGACATTGCTTCAAAGAACTCAACCTGGAATGCGGCGATCATACTGTACACTTGTGTTCAACTGCTCTGCCGTTAGCAAAAAACCGTTACTGACTAAATAACGTAAAAGTAAAGCAGTTCCCTAAAAGTCCAACAGATGGCAGCAACGCGCCATGCAAAATAAAACACACAGTTTACAGGACACTCCCCGCCTGACATCCGTGATGTCACACTACATAAACATAACCTTTGAAAACATTTTTAACTACCAGTTTCTGTGGGCAAGAGGAGTACAACCTCTGAAATAGGCCTCAAATAAGTCTTTGAACCACTCCGTGTTGTCACTCTCAGTTCCACTTTGCGAACCAAACCATCGGCACTCGGGTATGAGGCGACAACAACAGCCATTGGCCATTCATTGCGCGGTGCTTGACTGTCCTTTAACAGCACAATGTCCCCCTTTTGAAGATTGTGATGTTGTTTGTTCCACTTGCAACGTTGCTGTAGAGAAGACAAGTACTCACTCCTCCAACGGTTCCAAAAACTGCTGGCAAGCACCTGTACTCTTTTCCACTGACACCCAAACAAATCCTTGTTTGTGAACTCTCCACAGAGAGATGCAGCAGCTGTCTTTTGTGTGAGAAGTGTCGCAGGTGTGAGTAGGAATGGTGATTCAGGGTCTGTAGACACAGGAATGAGGGGCCTGGAATTTATAATGGCTGACACCTCAGCCATCAGCGTACACAAAACATCATGTGTAAGGTGAACATGTCCTTTTGCCAGCATCCCATCTAGGATCCTCCGGGCAACCCCAATCATCCTCTCCCATGCTCCTCCCATGTGACTGGAATGAGGAGGGTTAAATTCCCAAGTGCAGCCATGTTCATTCAGGTATCTTTGGACACTGTCACCCTCCACTTTTTCTAAGAATCCCAACTCCTTCCGTGCTCCGACAAAGTTAGTTCCGCAGTCTGACCTAAGATGTTTGGCAGGTCCCCTTATTGCGAAAAATCTTCTCATAGCATTAATACAGCCTGATGTATCCAGAGTAGGAATGACTTCGATGTGCACTGCTCTGGTAGACATGCATGTGAACAGCAGAGCCCACCGCTTACTTTCTGCTTGGCCACCTCTTGTCCGTCTGGCAGTAACTGACCATGGGCCAAAAACATCCATGCCTACAAACGTGAAAGGTGGTGCCGCTGTCACGCGTTCAGGGGGTAAGTCGGCCATCTGCTGTTCCATGATTTTGCCTCTGAGTTTCCGGCAGGTGATGCAGGAGTGAATAATAGAGCGAATTAGTTTTTTACCTGCGATAATCCACAAACACGCAGCTCGAACGGCTCCTTCACTGAAATGACGCCCCTGGTGTTTTACCTGCTCATGATAATGACGGGCCAGAAGCATGGAGATGTGGTGATTTTTAGGTAGAATCAGAGGATTTTTCACTTCAATCTCCAGCTGAGCGTTCTTAAGCCGGCCTCCAACCCTGACAAGTCCTGCTTCATCAACCCCAGGCTGAAGTTTAAAAAGGGGACTATGTTTTGGAACAGGCTTCCCTGTTGTCAGAGCTGTTATCTCCTCTGCAAAATCCTGGTTTTGTGCTGATCTTATTATGATGTTTTCAGCTTGAATCATCTCTTCTGGAGTTCGAGGCTTATGACATCTGTGCCATCTTTTGCAGCCATTTGCCTTTTGACCTTCTTTGTGTGAACGAGCAATGTGAATGAGAAAACTCACTGCTCTTAAAAGTGAGCTCCAGGTAGAGAACCTCTCAAACCGGTCAGCAGTCAGAACTCTTGTTGCTTGAGTTTGTGTAACACAGCATGTAACACTTGGTCGCACCTCAACATCTTCATCTGGCTTAACAAGCTCATGTGTTTGAGTTATCGCTTCCTCACCTTGATAGCATTTGTGGAGGAAAGCTGGTCCAGAGAACCACTTGGTAGAGGAGAGCTGGGAGGCATGAACTGACCGGGACGCTATGTCTGCTGGATTCTCCTCCGATGGGACGTAGAACCACTGCTCAGGTTTTGAAGACTGATGTATACGCTGAATCCTGTTGTGCACATATACATAAAATCGCCTGGTTTGGTTATATACATAACCCAAAACAACCTTACTGTCGCAGTAAAACTTCACTGCATCTGGTTGAAAGTCAATCTTGCTAAGAATGAAGTCAGCTACTTCCACCGCCATCACGGCGGCGCACAGCTCCAAGCGTGGAATAGTGGGCTCTGACTGGGGTGTCAGTCTGGCTTTCCCAAAAACGAAACCCACGCTACTTGTCCCGTCTCCACTTATGGCTCTGATGTATGCCACTGCTCCAATGGCTTTGGTAGATGCATCAGAGAAGACACATAATTCCTTCCGCACAGTTTTGCATAGGGAATTACTGGTGTACATGCGAGGAATGTGCAGGTGGCTCAGCTCTTGCAGAGAATCTTTCCAAGATTCCCAGCTGTGTCGCTTCACTTCAGGTAATGGTGTGTCCCAGTCAAATGTGTCACTGTTTAGCTCTCGAAGTAAAATCCTTCCATGTATTATGATTGGAGCAACAAACCCGATAGGATCAAACAGGCTGTTCACTATGGATAGGACACCCCGACGGGTGAATGGTTTGTCTTTGACAGAGATGCTGAATGTTAAGGTGTCAGACGCTACCTGCCAGCACAACCCCAGACTGCGCTGCACAGGTT
This sequence comes from Garcialebias charrua, assembly GCA_038048925.1. Lineage (NCBI taxonomy): Eukaryota > Metazoa > Chordata > Actinopteri > Cyprinodontiformes > Rivulidae > Garcialebias > Garcialebias charrua. The sequence goes on along the minus strand of JBBPBX010000145.1, from coordinate 89,246 downwards.
CCTGATCTCCACTGAAATCCAGGTCTTTGATTCCTTCCGCATGGTCCTCAGGAGGGAAAGCTTTCATCACGGCTGAACTGTTAGATGCAATCTTGTGCAGGTGAAGATTGGACTCAGACAAGGATGCTTGGGTCCTCTGAAGGAGGTCTATGGCTTGTGTATCAGATGGAAGAGACATAAGTCCATCATCAACATAGAAATGTCTCTCCACAAAGTGACATGTGTCTTCACCATGGCAACGTGCTCCTACTTCAGCAGCTTTTCGGAGACCATATATGGCTACAGCTGGGGACGGTTTGTTGCCGAACATGTGGACTTTCATCCTGTAGTCGATGATGTCTTTAGTCATGTCATTGTCTCTACCACATAAACCTCAAAAAGTTTCTGTGGTCCTCCCTCACACGAAAACAATGAAACATCTGACGGATGTCAGCTGTGACAGCTACTCTCTCCTTCCTGAATCTAAGCAGGACCCCAAGTAAGCTGTTATTAAGATCTGGCCCTTTGAGCAGCACACTGTTCAGTGAAATTCCCTGGTGCTGAGCGCTGGAATCAAAAACGACCCTGATTTGCCCCGGCTTTTGAGGATGGTAAACACCGAAGAATGGTAAGTACCAGCACTCTTCATTTTCTGCAAGGGGTGGTGCTATTTCAGCATGATTGTTTTCAAAAATCTTCTTCATGAAGCTCTCAAAATGTTCCCTCATCTCCCCTTTTCGGTTGAGCATGTGGCACAAAGAGGTGAGACGCTTTGCTGCCTGCTCACGGTTGTTTGGCAGCCTTGGCCTGGGTGCCTTGAATGGCAGCGGAGCGACCCAGGTATTGTCTTTATCCCTGTACACTTGCGTCTTCATGGTCTTTAAAAAGACAGTATCTTCATATGATGGTGCTAACTTATTGTCGTTACCTGTTTCAGTAAACACAGTCTTTCCTATGCTTTGTTCTCTCGGCTCCTTTGATGATGCAGTAATACTCCAGGGGCTCTCCCCGCCGTAGTTTGCTCTCTCTTGAAGCTGTATGTATGCATCACATGATGTCATGTAAGATGGTCGACCACCAGGCAAAACAGTGGTTTTATAGGATGATACACTTGACCTGTGGGCACCTTGAAGACACACCTCCCCGACTATTACCCAGCCAAGGTAAAGCTTCTGAGCAAAGGGAGCATTCACTGGACCATTTATTTGCTGTGTGACTTTGTGCACTTGGATAACATCCCGCCCAAGGAGGAGCAGTATCTCTGCTCTGGGGTCCATTTCAGGGATTTGCGAAGAGATGGACTGAAGATGTGGCTGATGAAGAGCTGCAGCTGGTGTAGGTATTTCATACCTGTTGTTGGGTATTTGGTTGCATTCAATCAATGGTGGTAGAGCTATGCATTCCCCTCCACTTACTGGTTCAATACACAATCCTGCAGCTTTTCTCCCTGACATGTCTGTGAGCCCTGAACATGTCTTCAATGAGTAGGGAAAAACCTGACTCTGGATGTTGAACATCTCGAACAGTTCTGACTTAGCAAGAGAGCAGTTGCTTTGGTCGTCAATTACTACATATACCCTGATGGCTTTGTCTCTTTGGTCCTGAGGAAACACCCTGGCGAGGCATATTTTGGCACAGGACATGGGTGCTTGGCTTTCACCACAAACCTCTGTGCAGTGACTACTAACAGCAATCTCAGTAGAATAATCTTCTTCGACTTCGCTGATCTCTGATGCTAAAATAGTCTTTAACTCATTTGAAAGTAGACCGGGATGCATCGCTGAGATGTGGTGTTCACTGTTGCATTCGCTGCATCTGGTAAGGACTTTGCAGTCTCTTGCAATATGGGAACAGGATGCACAGCATTTGAAACAAATCCCACAGTCTTTTAAAAACATTTTCCTTTCTTCCAATGTTTTAGCTCTGAAAACTTTGCACTTATTCAGAGGGTGGGGTTTTTTGTGGATTGGACAATACCTGCTTGGGTTGTCAGGTATGGCAGGAACAGCAGAACCATTTCCCTCTTCTAAATCTGTTTTATGCACTGTTACAGGAAATTTTGCAGCCGTGTGTTGCCCAAATGACTTAGCTTTTACTGTAGGGTGAGAACTGCTGAGAACAGCGAAACTGGGATCGTTTCTGGTACGGGCTTCATTACACACAAATGAAGCAAAATAGTGGAATGGTGGGAAACGACCATAATGCTCTCTCTTAAATCTTGAACCCTCTGTTATCCACTTCTCCTGTAGATAGTGTGGGAGCTTTTCTAGGACTGGACTAATTCCTCGAGCTGTGTCCAAGAAATCTAATCCAGGAAGATATCCATCTTCTTTTGCTGCCTGGAGTTCCAATAAAAGATCTCCCAGCTCTCTTAACTTGTTGTAGTCCCTGCTGGCAACTCTGGGAAATGCATCAAGTCGATTAAATAATGAACTTTCAATCACTTCTGGTGCAGCGTAGCACTCATACAACCTGTCCCAGGCTTTCTTGAGAGCTGCTTTGGGGTTACTAATGTGCATAAGGCGCATCCTCTTCACATGTTCTGCTGACTCCCTTCCAAGCCACTTTGTGAGAAGATCCAGCTCTTCACTTGCTGACAGCTCTAGCTCTTGGGTTGCGTTGACAAATGCAGACACCCATGCTCTGAAGCTTTCTGGTTGGTCATCAAACCTGCTGAGGCCTGTGCTCACCAAATCTCGCCGTGCTAAATACTTGGCAATGTCAAACATTGAGTCTCTGTGACTTTGGGGATGTGAGCTGGTAACATTTGGTGATGTATAGGGCCGAGCTGCTGGATTAGGGAAGCTTGGATGTCTCGGTGATGCCCCATCACAATCATTTCCTGTGGCTGGAGGGTAATGACTGGGTGTGGGTAGCTGGACATAAGCCTTTGAAGGTGTTTCCCTGTAAGCGTTCTGAAACATCTCCATGTTTTGACTTCCTCTGACTGGCTCATATGTGACGTTGGTGCTCGATACTTTCTCTCTAGGAAAATAATTCTTTAGATGTGGTCCGTTGCTCAGGGCATCTTTACTTTGTAGGTCGACTTGATGCTTTGCTTGTCCTTCAATATATTCAAATGTGTGTTCTGCTGATTCAGCATGTACTGGTGCATTACTCCTTTGCATGACAAAAAAGTGGCCACCCTCAGCTGCCTCCAGAATGTCCGCTTCTGCATCTGCAGCTGCTGCCTCTCGCTGCAAGCTCAGGGACTCCAATTCTGCTTCCAATTTGACTTTGTTCAGTTTAAGTTGTGCTTCTCGCTCAGCGTAAGATGCGCGTGCACGTGCTGCTTCTGCTCTGGCACGGGCTAACGCAGCCCTGTTGACCGTGATGCAGACGAGCTTATGCTTCCTGTGCTGACTTGAGATGCACTGTCATGATCTTCCATGATGACTCCAGACTAAGTTTCAGCTGATTCTTCTGTCTTTTCACTGTAATGGTCTCGCTATGGTGTCGTGTACCAAAAACTAACCATCAGCCAAACTCCTTTCACACGAGTCAGGATTAATTAATTCTTCCTTTATTTCCATGTAGAACGGAGTGAAACTGCCAAAACACAAACAACCCAGGATGAGCTCAGAGCAGCTAACAGAAGTGTTTTACATTTGTTTTCATGTTAGAAGTGCAACAACAATACTACCTCAATAATGAGCTGCAATGCTACATAACGGTCTAAGTAATCTTAACAGCCAGCTAGCTAGCAATGACACAGCAAATAATCAAATTGCCCGCAGGTTTTTCCAAAACTAAACATAAATTCAGTAAACAAGTTACTTATTTTCTCATATGTTAACATAAACTCTTGTATTAGAGTATAAGCTGCTACTTACAGACATTGCTTCGAATAACTCAACCTGGAATGTGGCGATCATACTGTACACTTGTGTTCAACTGCTCTGCCGTTAGCAAAAAACCGTTACTGACTAAATAACGTAAAAGTAAAGCAGTTCTCTAAAAGTCCAACAGATGGCAGCAACGCTCCATGCAAAATAAAACACACAGTTTACAGGACAACCTTAAATATCATAAACCAACATATTCTAGTCTACAGAACTCACAAATTATAGAGGAGAACAGTAAAAGTTTTATGTTGTAACAAAAAGGTCATATTGTGATTGAAACCGATAAAATAATAATAGACGAGTTGATTATCATGAAACATCTGATCATCAAACATTGTGTTGACTCATATCACTGTGAACTGATGATGTCAGATGTTTGTTTTCATCTAATGTTTGGTAGAAACCTGAAGTCTGTTCCTGCAGATCACACACAAACTGCCTTGTTCACCTTCAGCCTCCGTGTGTTTACTGCCCCGAACATCTTCTCCCTTAACAAGTCAACAAATGACACCACTGCCATCATTTCACTTTTATTCTGTCCGCCGGCGTCTCTGCTAACAGGAACACCAGAACAAACCGGATCCGAAACGGTTTTACGTGTTTTTAGACACGAAATGTGAAGAAAACTCGCTGCTTCCTCCACATATCCGCTCAGTGTCCGAGAGGTTTGGAGCCTGCTTGAATAAAGAGAAAGAGTCCTGGAGGACAAGCACGCGCTCAGTCTGAAGAGAAGACACTTCTCTTCCCCTTCCAGTTGAATTTCCTTTGAAAAAGTTTGATTTTGAGGCAAACTTTAGTCTAAATCACGCCGGAGAAAACACAAGTGAGGCCATGTTTGAGTCGGCAGCAGAGCGGCAGACTGCGTTGCCTCTCCACGGTTCTCATGTGTATTATAAGTGCCGCCTCCTGCTCTCAGCTCCACACGTTCAGAGGAACGGTGCAAAGATATTATCGACATGGCAGAAGAAGCTCCAGCTGCTGCGCCGGCTAAAGCCCCGGCCAAATCCCCGAGGAAGAAGTCGGCTCCGAAAGCAAAGAAGGAGGGACCCAGCATCCAGAAGCTCATCGTGTCCGCCGTGGCCGATTCCAAGGAGCGGAAGGGAGTGTCTCTGTCGGCGCTCAAGAAGGTGCTGGCCGGGAAAGGAGTGGACGTGAGCAAGGCCAACAAACGCATCAACACCGCCGTCACCAAGTTGGTCACCAGCGGCACCCTGAGCCAGACTAAAGGCACCGGCGCCTCTGGATCCTTCAAGCTCGCCAAGAAGGAGCCTGCAGCCGCCAAACCGGCCAAGAAGGTGGTGAAGAAGAAGGCTCCAGCCAAAGCCAAGAAGCCCACCGCAAAGAAGACCACGGCAGTCAAGAAACCCGCTGCTAAGAAGCCAAAGGCGGTCAAGAAGTCCCCTAAGAAGGCACCGGCTAAGAAGGCGGTCAAGAAGGTGACCAAGAGCCCCAAGAAGGTCGCTCCTAAGAAGCCAAAGGCTGCCAAGAAGCCTGCAGTCAAGAAAACTGGCGCTAAAAACCTGCAGCCAGGAAGGCCAAGAAGTAAATCTGATCTTCATCCAGCACTGAGTGCAACAAAGGCTCTTTTCAGAGCCAACACAACCTCGAGAGAGCTGCATTCTGCTGCAACTACTGTAGTGTTTATTAACTGGTTCTTAAATGTTCACTCTGCTTTAATTTTTATTAATGTTTATTAACTGGTTCATTTAACTAATATTAATGTCCACTCTGCTTTATTTAGCTGTTATTTGTGTTTAGTAACTGGTTTATTAACTAATATTAATGTTCACTATGCTTTAATTGTTATTAATGTTTATTAACTGGTTCATTAACTTAATATTCACTCTTAACTTATTGAACTTCATCAGCTTTAACAAGATGTTCATTAACTGGTTTATTAACTAACGTTAATGTTCACTCATTGTATTCATTGTTCATGTTTATTTAGTGATTTCACAAATACAATGCATGTAAAAAACTGTCTGTGGAAACATTACGCATACTTGATTCGGACTTTGATGAAAAGGTTATTTGTTGCGGGGATTTTAATGCACATAATACACTATGGGATACGTATGATGATGACAATGGCAGGGTGATTGAAGAAATTATGGAAACAAAAAATTTAGTGTGTCTTAACGATGGACATGGTACGAGAATCAATATTAGAAATGGTTCGGAATCAGCTATTGATCTCACCATAGTTTCTGACACACTAGCTGCTAAATGTACATGGCTGGTAGTTTCAGACACAACAGTAGGTAGTGATCACTACCCAATAATCACAACAGTAAACTTTTCACTGAGAAACTGTGAAAGAGTAGGAATACAAAGATGTTTTTTTTAATAAAGCTAAGTGGGACCTGTTTAAACATATTAGTGATCAAAAATGAGTACAATTAATACTAACCAACATATTGATGATTTAAACGGTAGTATTTGTGATTCAATCCTAGAGGCAGCAAAACAAACTATTCCAAGATCGTGTGGCGGTAATAAGAAAAAGATGGTGCCTTGGTGGACACAAGAGTGTCACAAAGTCATTAAATCTCGTAATAAAGCTTTCAAATCCCTAAAAAGAAATCACACCTTCCAAAACTTGATTGTATATAAAAAACTGCAGGCTGACGTACGAAGGACAATAAAAAATGCAAAGAAGACGTTCTGGGCTTCCTTTTGTAATTCGATTGGAAGAGAAACTGGTATTGGTCAAGTTTGGGGAATGATTAGGAAGATGAATGGGATTAGAAAACAATATGGATTACCAGTTTTACAAGAAAATGAGAGGACTGCGGTTTCAGACCAGGAAAAAGCAGAAATGTTAGGTAAAAAATTTAGCAATATTCACAGCTCAGAAAACATTACTAGAGAAAGGCAGCGAAGGAGAGACATGACTTTGGGTGAAAATGAATACTTATTAACCCAACATGAGGAACCCTCAGATTTATTAAATGTTGCATTTTCAAAGTCAGAAATGATTCGAGCAATAAAGAAATTCAAAGACTCCGCTCCAGGTAAAGACCAGATCCATTATACGATGATAAATCATCTTAGTGATTCGTCCAAAAAGCTATTACTTGAGCTGTATAACAAAATATGGGAGAAAGGGGAAATACCGCAAAGTTGGAAAGAAGCCATAATAATTCCTATATGCAAACCAGGAAAAGATTGTACTAACCCAGGTAACTACAGACCTATTTCATTAACATCCACCATCTGTAAAATCATGGAGAAAATGATAAATGATAGATTGGTATATCATATGGAGATGAAAGGTTACTTGGCTGGATACCAGAGTGGTTTTCGAAAGGGAAGAAATACAATGGATCCAACTTTATGCTTAGAACATGACATAAGGAGAGCTCAAGTAAATAAAGAAAGTGTTGTAGCTATCTTTTTTGACATTGAGAAGGCATATGATATATTGTGGAAGGATGGGTTGCTAATTAAACTTTGTAACTCGGGTATTTCGGGTCGAATGTTGAAATGGATCAAGGACTTTTTGTTGGACAGAACTATCCAAGTAGGAGAGTGCTATTCTCAAAAATACTCTGCTGAAAATGGGACACCCCAAGGAAGTATACTGAGTCCTCTACTATTCTCTCTGATGATCAATGATGTGTTCTCTGAACTTGGAAATGAGATGGGCGTTTCTCTTTTTGCAGACGATGGAGCAATTTGGAAAAGAGGAAAGAACTTGGAATTTCTTGTTAAAAAAATGCAGGAGGCTACAATAGAAGAATGGTCATATAAATGGGGAGTAACGTTTTCAACTGAAAAAACTAAATGGGGAGTAACGTTTTCAACTGAAAAAACTAAACTAATGTTTTTCACAAGAAAAAGAAATGAATACAGATTGAAACTCAAACTCTACAACCAGGAATTAGAGAAAGTACCGAATATTAAGTTTCTGGGGATGTGGTTGGATGAAAAACTAACATGGAACTTACACATTCAAAAAGTTCTAGATAAATGTAAGAAAGCTCTGAATATAATGAGGTGCTTAACAGGAAGTGGATGGGGTGCAGACAGAATTGCATTAAAAAATATTTATACTGGATTGATAAGGTCAATATTAGATTACGGATGTGTGGTATATGGATCTGCAGCAGATACTGTTCTTGGAAACCTTGATCGCATACAGTATCAAGCATTACGGATTTGTACAGGAGCTGTCAAAACAACTCCAGTGGCGGCTCTACAGGTAGAAATGGGGGAAATGCCATTAGAGTTAAGAAGATCCCAGCTATCAATAACCTACTGGGCAAATTTGCAGGGACATAATCCGCTTCATCCAACACATAACACCTTAAAACCCTGCTGGGAGAAAGAGAGGAAAAAATTAAAAACCTTTGGATGGTCAGTAGAACAGACAGCTGCAGAACTCGGAGTGGCTCACCTGGTTATTAGCCCAACTGTACCGTTACCGGTAATACATCCGTGGATTCTCCCTGAAGTAAAAACTGACTTTTCATTACTTGAAAAGAAAAAAGATAAGAAATCCAGTTTGGATCATCATACAGTACTGTACAGAGTTACATAAATAGCTATTATAACTACAGTACGTTCAGATTTACACAGACGTATCCAGGGATACACAAAACAGGACAGGAGTAGCATTTGTTATTCCAGAATTTCAAATCTCAACAAACAAAAGAATTAATGACAGACTATCAGTGTATACAGGGGAACTGCTGGCAATATTTTTAGCAGTGCAATGGATAGAGGATATTAGACCACTGAAAACAATAATATGTTCGGATTCGAGCTCATCTTTGCAAAGTTTAAACGAAAATAAGTCAGAGTGTAGACCAGATATTCTTTTAGAAATTCTTCAGACACTGTACAGAATAATAATAATAATAATAATAAATTCAATTTATACCGCACTTTTCATTAATAAAAATCTCAAAGTGCTACAACAATAAAAACAAGTGATAAAATCAAATAAAATCAATAATGGTATCATGTGGAGGCAGAATAGGCCTGCTTAAAAAATAAATAAATAAATAAAACAAGTGATAAAATCAAGTAAAATCAATAATACTATCAACCAAGATCAAAGATAAAATCATGCGGGGGCAGAATAGGCTTGCTTAAAAAGAAAAGTCTTTAAACCGCTTTTAAAGTCAACCAGTGACTGTGGAGCTCTCAGGCAGTCAGGAAGGGAGTTCCATAGGCGGGGGGCAGCCACACAGAATGCCCTGTCTCCCATGGTCCTTAATTTGGTTCGTGGAATGTGAAGTAGATTACTGTTCTGTGATCGTAGAGACCGGGTGGATGAATATGGTGCAAGAATGTCCTTTAGATAGTCAGGTGAAGTTCCATGTAAGCATTGATGTGTAATGAGAGCAGTTTTGTATTGAATTCTGTAGGTGACAGGAAGCCAATGGAGGTTATGGAGAATGGGTGTAATATGTTCAAATTTACGAGCTCTCAATAAAATCCTTGCTGCACTGTTTTGAATATATTGAAGTTTCTGAAGGTTTTTGCCAGGGATTCCAATAAACAGGGAGTTGCAGTAGTCGAGCCTGGAGGAGACAAAGGCATGGACGAGTTTCTCAGCATCGGAAAAAGTCAGAGATGGGCGAAGTCTGGAGATGTTTCGAAGATGGAAGAAGCAGGTTTTAAACAGATGCTTAATGTGATTTTCAAATGTAAGATGAGAGTCCATTTTTATTCCAAGATTTGTAACAGAGGTGGAGAGGGGGATGTCTTGACCAGAGAAGGAGATTGTTGTTAAAGTTGATGTTTGTATCTGGTGAGGGGTGCCAATCATTATGGCCTCAGTCTTGGAGCAGTTTAATTGAAGAAAGTTCTGATTCATCCATGCCCTTATTTCCTCCAGGCAGGCAGAGAGGGCAGTGAGTGAAGATGGAGATGGGGATGATGAGGATGATCCAGTCCTGATGTAAAGCTGTGTGTCGTCGGCATAGCAGTGAAAAGAAATGTTGAACTGATTAATAATTTGACCTAAAGGCAGCATGTAAAGGGAAAACAGCAGGGGCCCCAGAACTGACCCTTGAGGGACACCACAGGAGACACCGACTGTCTGGGAAGTGGCATTGCCAAGACTAACGCATTCCAGCCTATCGGAGAGGAAAGATTTGAACCAGTCCAGGACAGTGTCACAGAGACCGACCTCCACATGAAGACGGTGGAGGAGAATATTATGGTCCACAGTGTCGAAGGCTGCAGTGAGGTCAAGGAGGACAAGGACGGAGGGAGAGCCAGTGTCAGCAGCCATGAGGATATCATTTGTAACTCTCAGTAATGCAGTCTCAGTACTGTGAGCTGCTCTGAATCCAGACTGAAACTTCTCGTACAGAGAGTGTTGCTGTAGGTGGTCCTGCAGCTGAGCAGCAACTGCTTTTTCCAGCACTTTGGACAGAAACGGGAGGTGGGAAATTGGGCGGTAATTAGAAAAAATGTCGGGATCCAAATTAGATTTTTTCAGAAGAGGCCTAATGATGGCAGTTTTTAGAGGCAGTGGAACATGACCAGATTGTAGAGACTGATTTATTATTTGTGTGATTAATGGGCTTATTGCAGAGTGATTGGATTTTATGAGAGATGAGGGGAAGGGATCCAGGGCGCAGGATGAAGGCTTCATTTTCTTTATGATGGACTCCACCTCACTCTGAACAACCTCATCAAAGCTGCTCAGGGACCCAGGATGCAGACGGGTAGATGGTAAACGAAGATCAGGGAGGTTGTGAAGCTGAGATCTGATGGTGTCAATTTTGTTTTTAAATGATGAAAGGAACAGGTCGCATTTTTGAACACATTCCTCAGAAGTTTGTTTAATGGGATTAAGTAGATGAGTTACTGTGGAGAAGAGCTGTTTAGAGTTACCAGGGCAGGTGTTGATGATGTTGGAGTAATACTTGGAGCGTGCTTCTTTAAGAGAATAGGCGTATGCTTTCTGATGTTCTTTGTATGCCTGCTTATGTACCGAGAGACCAGATGATTTTAGACGTCTCTCGATAGCACGGCCAGTTGCCTTCATCCTGCGCAGCTCACCAGTGTACCAGGGGGCTGAACGGGAGAAAGACACCAGTCTTGTCTTCAAGGGAGCATGTAGGTCCAGAAGCTCTTGGAGAGATCGGTTGTAGTAATCAACGGAGTCATTGGCAGATGAATGATTGACAGCGGTCAGGGCGTGAAGATCAGCGGACAGAACATCAGGGGAAATGTTTTTAAAGAATACAGAATATGGGACTCGTAGTTGAATTTTTGTGGGTACCGGCTCATCGGAGTAAATGGCAATGAGTTGGCAGATAAAGCAGCAAAAGAAGCAACAAGCCATATTAATGTTGATATGGATCTTACTTTCAGTAAATTAGAAATTAAAAGCATCATCAAACTAACATTAAAGGAAAAATGGCAGAAACAATGGGAGGAGGAACGCAAAGGTAGATGGTTTTATAAGATACAAAGGAAAGTTGGAGAAATGAGAAGTGGGAGGAAATTAACAGAAGAGAGGATATAATACTCTCAAGACTCAGAACTGGACACACTAGGTTGAACAGCACAATGTTTAAAATGGGAAAACTGATACAGGAAATTGTGGCCAGGAAGAAACGGTTGAGCATGTTATGCTACACTGTAATAAATATGTAAAGGAAAGATAATCTTGAACTTATTCAAACAAGATACAAATTATCAGAAGTGCTAAGGGAAGATAGATGTTATCCGTTGATATTGCAGTTTCTTCGAAATACTGGTTTATTTGGTAGGATTTAATTACTCATTGCAGTTTTGTTATTTATTTTTTACCTTTTTTCTAAGTGTTTCTTTTATTTATGTGGGGGAAAAAAAAGAAGAAAAAAAAAGAGAAAAAAAATATATATAGATATATATATATATATTTTTGTTTATTTTATTTTATTTTATTATTATTTTTTTTTAATCAGTATAGTTGAGTCAGTAGAATCCTGATCCACACTCCTTACCAGTTGGTGGCGGTAATGAACCATTAAGTTGGCTGCCAACCGCCAAAAAACACCACACCTCCTCCTCCTTCCAGCTCGACACGTTCAGAGGAACAGTGCAAAGATATTATCGACATGGCAGAAGAAGCTCCAGCTGCTGCGCCGGCTAAAGCCCCGGCCAAATCCCCTAGGAAGAAGTCGGCTCCGAAAGCAAAGAAGGAGGGACCCAGCATCCAGAAGCTCATCGTGTCCGCCGTGGCCGATTCCAAGGAGCGGAAGGGAGTGTCTCTGTCGGCGCTCAAGAAGGTGCTGGCCGGGAAAGGAGTGGACGTGAGCAAGGCCAACAAACGCATCAACACCGCCGTCACCAAGTTGGTCACCAGCGGCACCCTGAGCCAGACTAAAGGCACCGGCGCCTCTGGATCCTTCAAGCTCGCCAAGAAGGAGCCTGCAGCCGCCAAACCGGCCAAGAAGGTGGTGAAGAAGAAGGCTCCAGCCAAAGCCAAGAAGCCCACCGCAAAGAAGACCACGGCAGTCAAGAAACCCGCTGCTAAGAAGCCAAAGGCGGTCAAGAAGTCCCCTAAGAAGGCACCGGCCAAGAAGGCGGTCAAGAAGGTGACCAAGAGCCCCAAGAAGGTCGCTCCTAAGAAGCCAAAGGCTGCCAAGAAGCCTGCAGTCAAGAAAACTGGCGCTAAAAAGCCTGCAGCCAGGAAGGCCAAGAAGTAAATCTGATCTTCATCCAGCACTGAGTGCAACAAAGGCTCTTTTCAGAGCCAACACAACCTCGAGAGAGCTGCATTCTGCTGTAATTAACTTACTACTGTAGTGTTTATTAACTGGTTCTTAAATGTTCACTCTGCTTTAATTTTTATTAATGTTTATTAACTGGTTCATTTAACTAATATTAATGTCCACTCTGCTTTATTTAGCTGTTATTTGTGTTTAGTAACTGGTTTATTAACTAATATTAATGTTCACTATGCTTTAATTGTTATTAATGTTTATTAACTGGTTCATTAACTTAATATTCACTCTTAACTTATTGAACTTCATCAGCTTTAACAAGATGTTCATTAACTGGTTTATTAACTAACGTTAATGTTCACTCATTGTATTAATTGTTTATGTTTATTTAGTGATTTCACAAATACAATCCATGTAAAAAACTGTCTGTGGAAACATTACGCATACTTGATTCGGACTTTGATGAAAAGGTTATTTGTTACGGGGATTTTAATGCACATAATACACTATGGGATACGTATGATGATGACAATGGCAGGGTGATTGAAGAAATTATGGAAACAAAAAATTTAGTGTGTCTTAACGATGGACATGGTACGAGAATCAATATTAGAAATGGTTCGGAATCAGCTATTGATCTCACCATAGTTTCTGACACACTAGCTGCTAAATGTACATGGCTGGTAGTTTCAGACACAACAGTAGGTAGTGATCACTACCCAATAATCACAACAGTAAACTTTTCACTGAGAAACTGTGAAAGAGTAGGAATACAAAGATGTTTTTTTTAATAAAGCTAAGTGGGACCTGTTTAAACATATTAGTGATCAAAAAATGAGTACAATTAATACTAACCAACATATTGATGATTTAAACGGTAGTATTTGTGATTCAATCCTAGAGGCAGCAAAACAAACTATTCCAAGATCGTGTGGCGGTAATAAGAAAAAGATGGTGCCATGGTGGACACAAGAGTGTCACAAAGTCATTAAATCTCGTAATAAAGCTTTCAAATCCCTAAAAAGAAATCACACCTTCCAAAACTTGATTGTATATAAAAAACTGCAGGCTGACGTACGAAGGACAATAAAAAATGCAAAGAAGACGTTCTGGGCTTCCTTTTGTAATTCGATTGGAAGAGAAACTGGTATTGGTCAAGTTTGGGGAATGATTAGGAAGATGAATGGGATTAGAAAACAATATGGATTACCAGTTTTACAAGAAAATGAGAGGACTGCGGTTTCAGACCAGGAAAAAGCAGAAATGTTAGGTAAAAAATTTAGCAATATTCACAGCTCAGAAAACATTACTAGAGAAAGGCAGCGAAGGAGAGACATGACTTTGGGTGAAAATGAATACTTATTAACCCAACATGAGGAACCCTCAGATTTATTAAATGTTGCATTTTCAAAGTCAGAAATGATTCGAGCAATAAAGAAATTCAAAGACTCCGCTCCAGGTAAAGACCAGATCCATTATACGATGATAAATCATCTTAGTGATTCGTCCAAAAAGCTATTACTTGAGCTGTATAACAAAATATGGGAGAAAGGGGAAATACCGCAAAGTTGGAAAGAAGCCATAATAATTCCTATATGCAAACCAGGAAAAGATTGTACTAACCCAGGTAACTACAGACCTATTTCATTAACATCCACCATCTGTAAAATCATGGAGAAAATGATAAATGATAGATTGGTATATCATATGGAGATGAAAGGTTACTTGGCTGGATACCAGAGTGGTTTTCGAAAGGGAAGAAATACAATGGATCCAACTTTATGCTTAGAACATGACATAAGGAGAGCTCAAGTAAATAAAGAAAGTGTTGTAGCTATCTTTTTTGACATTGAGAAGGCATATGATATGTTGTGGAAGGATGGGTTGCTAATTAAACTTTGTAACTCGGGTATTTCGGGTCGAATGTTGAAATGGATCAAGGACTTTTTGTTGGACAGAACTATCCAAGTAGGAGAGTGCTATTCTCAAAAATACTCTGCTGAAAATGGGACACCCCAAGGAAGTATACTGAGTCCTCTACTATTCTCTCTGATGATCAATGATGTGTTCTCTGAACTTGGAAATGAGATGGGCGTTTCTCTTTTTGCAGACGATGGAGCAATTTGGAAAAGAGGAAAGAACTTGGAATTTCTTGTTAAAAAAATGCAGGAGGCTACAATAGAAGAATGGTCGTATAAATGGGGAGTAACGTTTTCAACTGAAAAAACTAAATGGGGAGTAACGTTTTCAACTGAAAAAACTAAACTAATGTTTTTCACAAGAAAAAGAAATGAATACAGATTGAAACTCAAACTCTACAACCAGGAATTAGAGAAAGTACCGAATATTAAGTTTCTGGGGATGTGGTTGGATGAAAAACTAACATGGAACTTACACATTCAAAAAGTTCTAGATAAATGTAAGAAAGCTCTGAATATAATGAGGTGCTTAACAGGAAGTGGATGGGGTGCAGACAGAATTGCATTAAAAATATTTATACTGGATTGATAAGGTCAATATTAGATTACGGATGTGTGGTATATGGATCTGCAGCAGATACTGTTCTTGGAAACCTTGATCGCATACAGTATCAAGCATTACGGATTTGTACAGGAGCTGTCAAAACAACTCCAGTGGCGGCTCTACAGGTAGAAATGGGGGAAATTCCATTAGAGTTAAGAAGATCCCAGCTATCAATAACCTACTGGGCAAATTTGCAGGGACATAATCCGCTTCATCCAACACATAACACCTTAAAACCCTGCTGGGAGAAAGAGAGGAAAAAATTAAAAACCTTTGGATGGTCAGTAGAACAGACAGCTGCAGAACTCGGAGTGGTTCACCTGGTTATTAGCCCAACTGTACCGTTACCGGTAATACATCCGTGGATTCTCCCTGAAGTAAAAACTGACTTTTCATTACTTGAAAAGAAAAAAGATAAGAAATCCAGTTTGGATCATCATACTGTACAGAGTTACATAAATAGCTATTATAACTACGTTCAGATTTACACAGACGCATCCAGGGATACACAAAACAGGACAGGAGTAGCATTTGTTATTCCAGAATTTCAAATCTCAACAAACAAAAGAATTAATGACAGACTATCAGTGTATACAGGGGAACTGCTGGCAATATTTTTAGCAGTGCAATGTATAGAGGATATTAGACCACTGAAAACAATAATACATGTATGTTCGGATTCGAGCTCATCTTTGCAAAGTTTAAACGAAAATAAGTCAGAGTGTAGACCAGATATTCTTTTAGAAATTCTTCAGACACTGTACAGAATACAGAATATGGGACTCGTAGTTGAATTTTTGTGGGTACCGGCTCATATCGGAGTAAATGGCAATGAGTTGGCAGATAAAGCAGCAAAAGAAGCAACAAGCCATATTAATGTTGATATGGATCTTACTTTCAGTAAATTAGAAATTAAAAGCATCATCAAACTAACATTAAAGGAAAAATGGCAGAAACAATGGGAGGAGGAACGCAAAGGTAGATGGTTTTATAAGATACAAAGGAAAGTTGGAGAAATGAGAAGTGGGAGGAAATTAACAGAAGAGAGGATATAATACTCTCAAGACTCAGAACTGGACACACTAGGTTGAACAGCACAATGTTTAAAATGGGAAAACTGATACAGGAAATTGTGGCCAGGAAGAAACGGTTGAGCATGTTATGCTACACTGTAATAAATATGTAAAGGAAAGATAATCTTGAACTTATTCAAACAAGATACAAATTATCAGAAGTGCTAAGGGAAGATAGATGTTATCCGTTGATATTGCAGTTTCTTCGAAATACTGGTTTATTTGGTAGGATTTAATTACTCATTGCAGTTTTGTTATTTATTTTTTACCTTTTTTCTAAGTGTTTCTTTTATTTATGTGGGGGAAAAAAAAGAAGAAAAAAAAAGAGAAAAAAAATATATATAGATATATATATATATATTTTTTTTTATTTTATTATTATTTTTTTTTAATCAGTATAGTTGAGTCAGTAGAATCCTGATCCACACTCCTTACCAGTTGGTGGCGGTAATGAACCATTAAGTTGGCTGCCAACCGCCAAAAAACACCACACCTCCTCCTCCTTCCAGCTCGACACGTTCAGAGGAACAGTGCAAAGATATTATCGACATGGCAGAAGAAGCTCCAGCTGCTGCGCCGGCTAAAGCCCCGGCCAAATCCCCTAGGAAGAAGTCGGCTCCGAAAGCAAAGAAGGAGGGACCCAGCATCCAGAAGCTCATCGTGTCCGCCGTGGCCAATTCCAAGGAGCGGAAGGGAGTGTCTCTGTCGGCGCTCAAGAAGGTGCTGGCCGGGAAAGGAGTGGACGTGAGCAAGGCCAACAAACGCATCAACACCGGCGTCACCAAGTTGGTCACCAGCGGCACCCTGAGCCAGACTAAAGGCGCCGGCGCCTCTGGATCCTTCAAGCTCGCCAAGAAGGAGCCTGCAGCCGCCAAACCGGCCAAGAAGGTGGTGAAGAAGAAGGCTCCAGCCAAAGCCAAGAAGCCCACCGCAAAGAAGACCACGGCAGTCAAGAAACCCGCTGCTAAGAAGCCAAAGGCGGTCAAGAAGTCCCCTAAGAAGGCACCGGCCAAGAAGGCGGTCAAGAAGGTGACCAAGAGCCCCAAGAAGGTCGCTCCTAAGAAGCCAAAGGCTGCCAAGAAGCCTGCAGTCAAGAAAACTGGCGCTAAAAAGCCTGCAGCCAGGAAGGCCAAGAAGTAAATCTGATCTTCATCCAGCACTGAGTGCAACAAAGGCTCTTTTCAGAGCCAACACAACCTCGAGAGAGCTGCATTCTGCTGTAATTAACTTACTACTGTAGTGTTTATTAACTGGTTCTTAAATGTTCACTCTGCTTTAATTTTTATTAATGTTTATTAACTGGTTCATTTAACTAATATTAATGTCCACTCTGCTTTATTTAGCTGTTATTTGTGTTTAGTAACTGGTTTATTAACTAATATTAATGTTCACTATGCTTTAATTGTTATTAATGTTTATTAACTGGTTCATTAACTTAATATTCACTCTTAACTTATTGAACTTCATCAGCTTTAACAAGATGTTCATTAACTGGTTTATTAACTAACGTTAATGTTCACTCATTGTATTAATTGTTTATGTTTATTTAGTGATTTCACAAATACAATCCATGTAAAAAACTGTCTGTGGAAACATTACGCATACTTGATTCGGACTTTGATGAAAAGGTTATTTGTTGCGGGGATTTTAATGCACATAATACACTATGGGATACGTATGATGATGACAATGGCAGGGTGATTGAAGAAATTATGGAAACAAAAAATTTAGTGTGTCTTAACGATGGACATGGTACGAGAATCAATATTAGAAATGGTTCGGAATCAGCTATTGATCTCACCATAGTTTCTGACACACTAGCTGCTAAATGTACATGGCTGGTAGTTTCAGACACAACAGTAGGTAGTGATCACTACCCAATAATCACAACAGTAAACTTTTCACTGAGAAACTGTGAAAGAGTAGGAATACAAAGATGTTTTTTTTAATAAAGCTAAGTGGGACCTGTTTAAAGGATGATCTAACTAAACAAAACTGGGAAAGTGTATATAAATAAATCCTACGATGTGTTCATGAATATTTTAGAAGCATTATATAAAAAAAACTGTGTAGTGAAAACTTACACTACAAAGAATCATGTAGACCAACAGTGGATGACAAAAGGTTTAAAAAATGCTTGTAAAAAGAAAAACTATTTGTATTCATGCTTCCTAAAATGTAGAACAAAGGAGGCTGAAGATAAGTACAAACAATACAAAAATAAATTGGTTGGGATTATAAGAAAACGCAAGAAAGAATATTACAGTGAATTGTTGAATAAAAGTAATGGGGATATGAGGGCGACGTGGAAAGTTGTGAATGGTGTGATAAATAAACATAAGGTAAACAATGGTATTCCACAGAACTTTAAAATAAATAATACGGAAACAAATGACAAAAATGAAATTGTAAATGGTTTTAATCAGTATTTTGTCAATGTCGGAACTAACCTTGCAGCTACGATCCCAGTAGTGAAAAATAAGATGAACCATTTGATCAAGGATTGTTCTGACAATATGTTTCTGAAGGAAACTGATAAAGACGAGATATTGAAAGTGGTTAATAATTGTATAGAAAAAAATCCAAAGATTGTTTGAATATGGACATGTCGTTTGTGAAAAACATTATAAGTTATGTGATTAAACCGTTCACTTACATCTGTAATTTGTCGTTTACAACTGGCGTATTTCCAGATGGTATGAAGGTAGCTAAAGTGGTACCGTTTTTCAAAACCGGTGACAAATGCGAATTTAAAAATTATAGACCAATATCACTATTATCACAGTTTTCTAAAATCTTGGAGAAATTATTTGGTATTGGATTAGATAAATTCATTGAACAACACAACATTATCACGAATAATCAATATGGTTTTAGAAGTGGTCATTCTACATCAATGGCACTTATGGATTTTGTTGAACAAGTATCTACTGCTATTGACCAACAACAATATTGTGTTAGTGTTTTTGTTGACTTAAAAAAAGCATTTGACACTGTTAATCATAGCATTCTCCTTAACAAATTACACAAATACGGATTAAGAGGTTTAGCCCTAAATTGGGTGTGTAGTTACTTAGACAACAGAAAACAATATGTGCAATTGGATGATGTGAAATCAGAGCAATGTACGGTTACATGTGGGGTACCTCAGGGATCCATTCTCGGGCCGAAATTATTCATTTTGTATGTTAATGATATAGCTAAAGTGTCTAATTTCATGAAATGCATTATTTTAGCTGATGACACAACTTTTTTTCTGTTCTGGAAAAGATATCAATGAATTACTAGATTTATTGATGAATGAGTTTCTAAAGATTCAAAATTAGTTTAGACTTAATAAATTGTCACTAAATTTGGAGAAAACAAACTACATGATATTTAGTAATAAAAAACAATCAATTGATATTCCATTTCTGATTGATAACTCATTGATTCAAAGAGTCAGTGAGGTAAAATTCTTGGGTGTAGTTATTGATGATAAGCTCTCATGGAAACAACACATCAATTTGGTCAAAACAAAAATATCCAAATCAATTGCAGTATTTTATAAAGTTAGATATCTATTTAATGATAAAGCATTGTATCTATTGTATAATTCAATTGCTGTGCCACATCTGATTTATTGTATAAATGTATGGGGCAAAGCTTGTAAAACCAACACATTCCCTCTTTTTATTTTGCAGAAAAAAATTATAAGAGTTATGACAAGAAAACATTACTGCCACCCATCTAATGAATTGTTTTGTCAAATGAATCTACTGAAATTTTATGATTTAGTAGATTATAACATTTTGCAACTTATGTATAGAGCTCATAATTGTATGTTACCTTCAAACATCCAAATGTACTTTGTCAAAAGAGCTAGCAACTATAATCTCAAGGGAAAATATATTTTTGTCAAACAGAAATTCAGAACAAGTTTAAAGGGAAGATCTACTGTAATACAGGGTGTTGGACTGTGGAATAATTTAAAGTCAGATTTTAAAGGTTCAGTCTGCAGTTTCTGTAGAACAGCAGCACTTAGAAAAAATTTCAACAAGCAAAGCATTCTGATCCCTCCCCCTCAGAGCCATATATGGCTCTGCCCCCTTGTGGTCTGTTGAAATTTGAATTCAAGCTCTGTTTTTATTGGCTGATTCAAATTCAAGCTCGGTTTTTATTGGCTGGTTACAAACTTTGTTTTTATTGGCTGGAAAATGGCGGGTCACTTTTTCTTTTTAGAAATGCTTATTTACCACCTGGAGAAGCAAGGGGACAATTTTTTTTTTTTTTTTTCAGAGATTACCTCTCTAACATCAATCTAGTGACAGAGTGAAGAAATATGTTAAAATATATATTGTTTGAAAAGTTACAGACTACATTACAATCTTACATACCCCAGCTTTAAGGAAGCCAAATCGATTCCTGTCTTTAAGAAACTTGTTAAAGGGGACCACACATGCAAAATTCACTTTTTAATGTTTTTTTACTAAACTTTGGGTATTTACTTCATAAAAAAACAGTCCTTGTGCCAAAAAAATGCACCCAGTGGTTTATTTACTCTAAGTAGATTTATTTATTTTTGATAAATACACCAGGATTCACACTTCCTGCATTTATTGACGTCACAAGCCGCCAGCCAATCAGATCAAACCTGAGTCCAGCCCCTCACCTAGCAACCCCTGGTTAGGCTCAACCCACTTCTGTATTAAACACATGACTGTTGTTTTTCATGATTTCATCTCATCTTTTGTTTATATGTTCTTAATTTCATGTGTACAGCACTTTGTTGCAGCTGTGTTTTTTTAAATGGCTTTATAAATAAAGTATAATTGTTATTTTTATGTTTTAGTTCAATTTTTAGTGTATTTGCGATCGCTGCCAACGCGCAGCCGGCAAAAATTAAACGAGCGGACCACAGGCGGAAGGACCGGGTTCGACGGGACCCTCTTCCGGCGCGATGGAGCGGAGCTTCAACTGTACAGCCTTGCAGCAGCCTCGCAGCAGGCTCGCAGCAAGAGGACCTTCTCCTTACAGATTAATTTACGGGAGACACTTGGTGAATTGAAGGAGAGGGAACCTCTACTACTTCCTGCGAGTGGGATGTGACCTTTTGACCTGTACAAACCTCTGATGGTATCCTAGGTTGTATTTCGGCCTCAAAAACTGACGCAGCATATTGTCTTATCACTTCCATGGAATCTTTTTTGCAATCAACCTTGAAATGAACACATTTCATTTGAAAAGGCATAAGATTCATAATGAAAAGACGTTTAAACTCCATATTTTCCTCTAATCCAGGAATAGTTTTTCCCCCGGAGTAGACCGAGATTAGCCTGTCGTAGAATGACAGGGGATTTTCCCACTTATCCTGACGGACGTTCTTAGCAGCTAAGTAATTAGCATACGAAGAGGCAGATTCCCCCAAAATGCGGGGAGCACGGGCAGGAATCCCAAGGCCCCCATCCATCCATCTAGGATAAACAGAACAAGAGGCCCCCTCAGGTGGTTCACCTGTTTGAACGTCCATCTTTGTACTGATTTTCTGCGAAAAATCAAGTAAAGCGGGTCTCATTTCGCAGCTTGCAAATATGCAAAGTGTATGAGCTGCTCAGAAAACATCCAAGATGTTAAATGAAATAAAAATCAGTGATTTATAGTAATTTGTCGACCTGTGACAAGGTCAAACAAAAACGGCTGTCGTTGTGAGATTTTTGTGAAAATCAAAACAAAAGACGCCTCATGTGTGTTATTTTAACCTTGCAGATTAAAACAAAACAGGGACAGAGAGGTAGTTTTGCACAGAATTAAAGATAAACTGTTAAGTTTTATCTAAAAACATACATGTCTGTATTAAATCTGTGTAACTGTTCTGCCATCAACATTTGATTATATGTGAAAATCAAATTAAAGTGTGCTGTGAGTACAATATTCTCAAAATGTTTCCCGTTTAAAACAGGAACAGTTACCATGTACACATTACAGGAAGACTGCGTCTTCTAATGTAACCAGCAGGGGTCACAGCGCTGGAAGTGAGTTTATCACAGCGACTGTAATTTCTCTATCTGACCGCTATAGAGGCGCTGTTATCACCAGTGAGCGCAGCCGTAGCTTTCAGCCCACACAGACATCCAACACGGATGAAAAGCATCAATCAGACAGATCTAAAGCGTAACGTGATACAGCTTCAGAACCCAGGCTCACAAAACGAAATCATGTGAGCAAAATCGGTTGAACTGTGAAACCTTTTAAACTGCGTTTAAAAGAAATAAGGTCGGTCCTCATAAAACCGGCAAAATCGGTGTCACGTGACCTGGTCACATGGCGATCGGCAGTTTTTCAGAGCAACCGGCTCTGTCCACCCACTAAAATCTCAAAAACACCGCGATTAAACAGTCTTTTTAATGACAGTAATGGACAAACAAGCACGGAAACTCGTCTGGGATAAGCTGTGAAGTGAAAGTTGACGAGGAGCGGGCTTCACCCACTGCGCATGCGTCAACACTTACAGCGAAATCGACCAATCACAGCGAAGACAGAACTGTAGTTCTAAAACCCAAGTGTTCATGGGAAATTGTGTCTTCCAAATCTAACGCCACCCACTAGTGACGTGCCGTTCGAGCGGTGCGTTCACGGACCTGCGGTCTTTTGAACTCTAGCGAGGAACGGACTTTTTAACGTTCTAAAACAGTCATAAATACCGCAAAACACCGCGGTTAAGCCAGTCTTCGACGATATTACGTGCATAGAACTCAAACAACACAAATAAACCGTCAGAAATGTGTGCAAAAATGAATCCGACAACCAGAGTCTACAGAAACCAACGTTCTTGAACGCGACACACAATGGACCAATCACAGCGTTTTAAGCAGCCATCTTGTCGGTACCGTTTAGCATTAGCTCGGCTCAAAGTACTGGACTCTCTTCCACAAAATAAACGTATTTTTACACCGCAGAAAATACCGTCAATGAGCTAAAACACAACCAAGCTAACTCTCACGCCCCCAGGGGAGGCAGCACTCTAACTGTGTACAACAACGGACTTTACGTCAAACGGAACCGGAATACATCCGGTCCAAACTAGCGGAGTGGGTTTTCCCGAACCTCGGCAAACACGTTGTAACAGATTAGGTAAAAATGGAGCAGCAAATGTGTGACACAGCTTCAACAGAAAATCGCAGATGTAATAGAATGAAACAGGATCGTGACTCGGCGGTCACAACAATGAAAGATGCATGCAGCCTCGTGACACGTAATGAAACGTCTCACAAGCACAGACAAAACATTTATCACGCACCCGCTCCAAGCATACGCTCAAATGTGAATGAAAAATAATTCTAACGGGAAAATAATCCAGACAATGCCACAATTAGCAACTCCCGGACACTCACCAGCCAAAACTATTCTTATAAGCCCAAAACCAGGATGCAAACTAATGCCAACAAACACCGTTAACAAAAATAAGCATCATGTTGCAAACAAACATCAGAAACAAGTGACATCCTCCAGAAAGATGTAGCAAGCATCATGTTTAAAAAAACAACAGTGCCATACTGTAGTGTCCACTCCATGAACTTTAGAAAGGTAGAACCAGCCAGCACAGAAACAGCATAAAAAAGAAAGTTCCCTTACTTTGATTGAAGTGAAGGTAGTCTCTTTGGTTGTCAAAAGTTGCTGTTCAAACCTGGATCAGATGGGACTGCTTATGCAGCAGTGCAACCATCAATGTGAACATGTGAGTTCAGAGAAGCCGACGTAAGATATGAGTTCAGGGCAGGTGTGAGGTCTTGATGTGATGTAGGATGCTGGAGGACGCAGGATGATGCAGGAACATGCAGCATCATTCAGAGATAAGATGTGAGTTCAGGGCAGGTGTGAGGTCCTGATGTGATGGAGGATGCTCGAGGATGCAGGATGATGCAGGAACAAGCAGCATCATTCAGAGGGATGTGAGTTCAGGTCAAGTGTTTGGTCCTGATGCGAGGATGCAGAAGGTATGCATGGTCAGACAGGCGTCCAGGTGTCTGACATGGGTCAGTGATGCCACTGGAGGCAGGAGAGCTGGTCTGTCTGTGAACACAAACAACACACATGTTGAAGTGAACATTACACACAGAGAGATGACACCCCCCACACACACACATGCACAAGTTGTGAAAAGGCCTCACGTTCATGTGGAGGAGAGGAGGCAGCGCACGGGTGTTCAGACTGTGGTCAGACAGGCGTCCAGGTGTCTGACATGGGTCAGTGATGCCACTGGAGGCAGGAGAGCTGGTCTGTCTGTGAACACAAACAACACACATGTTGAAGTGAACATTACACACAGAGAGATGACACCCCCCCACACACACACATGCACAAGTTGTGAAAAGGCCTCACGTTCATGTGGAGGAGAGGAGGCAGCGCACGGGTGTTCAGACTGTGGTCAGACAGGCGTCCAGGTGTCTGACATGGGTCAGTGATGCCACTGGAGGCAGGAGAGCTGGTCTGTCTGTGAACACAAACAACACACATGTTGAAGTGAACATTACAGACAGAAGATGACACCCCCACACACACACACATGCACAAGTTGTGAAAAGGCCTCACGTTGATGTGGAGGAGAGGAGGCATGGAGGAGGCATGGAGGAGGCATGGAGGAGGCATGGAGCATCCCCTCAGTCAGTGTGATTTCATTGCACCCAGGAGGGTTAATCCCCTCAGTCAGTGTGATGCCAGTACACCCAGGAGGGTTAATCCCTCAGTCAGTGTGATGCCAGTACACCCAGGAGGGTTAATCCCTCAGTCAGTGTGATGCCAGTACACCCAGGAGAGGAGGGAACGCAGCAGGTGTCACTGTTAGAAAACAGAAATTTGTAAGTTAACATTATGTACTGTAATGAAACATATGAAACCACACAGACAGCAAGGTGTTGTGCTTACAGATAAATTAAACACATCCAAAAACAACTTGTCCTTACTGTGATGTTTGTGTGCTGATGTTTGGACCAGGGGGCGGCCTTTCCACAATGCTTTGGAGGGATGCTGTGGACATGACAAGACACAGGTGGATGATGAAATGTAGCATGAAACTAAACAGAAAAGCAAAATTAAATTCACATTTCATTATGTACTGTACGGTACCTGGATGATGAAGCTGTGCAGGTTAGTGGGAGATGAGCAGGAGGTCAGTGAAGGTAGGTGTTGCAGAGGCTGGCTGGAGAGGAGGAGACGTCTGTGGACATGAACACAGACAGGTGGGTTAACAGATGAAGTAACATAAAAACAAAACACAAAATCAAAAAGTAAAAGCAAGTTTTCATTACCTTTGTGGAGGGGTGCAGAGGCTGGCTGGCTGAATGACTGGAGTGGAGAGGAGGAGGAGGAGGAGGAGGAGCAGGAGCAGCAGACGTCTGTGGACATGAACAGAGACAGGTGGGTTAACAGATGAAGTAACATAAAATAAAACAGAAAATCAAAATATAAATGCAACATTTCTTTACCTTTGGGGACAGGTGCAGGGGAAGGACGGAGGGATGTTTACTGGGGAGAGGGTGAGCTGGATCTGGAGCTGGAGCTGGAGCTGGAGCTGGAGATGGAGATGTCCATTGACGGCTGGCTTGCAGCAGCAGAGGTGGATGGCTGTGCAGCAGCAGAGGTGGATGGCATTTCCTCTGCTGCTTCTGCTGCTCCAGCAGATCCTAGAGTCGCTGCAGTGCCCGTGGCTGCAGTGCCCCTCGTAACAAACTGCAGCATGGTGCTCTGCGCGGCCTCCTGTTTTTTTCCTCTAGGATCTGCCGGTAACAAGCCAGACCGTCAAGGACAGCTCGGGATGCCCTGGCGAACCTCTCCCCATCCGCGTCCATTGCCTCCAACTGGTCCAAGACGTGCTGCTGCTCCTTAAAGATCTTGGCCAAGGCCTGCCTCGTGAAGACCTTGGCCGGAGCGGTTGGCCTTTCTTCTTGCTCCTCCTCCTCTACCGGCTGCCTATCCAGCTGCTGCAGGTCCGCAGTAGAAAGCTCCTCGCCTTCTTCAGCCAGCAACTCCCGAACATCTTCAGCCTCAATCTCCAAGTTCATCCTCCTACTCATCTCCACCACACTCTCAATCACACTGCTGATTGAGTCCTCGGGCTCAAGTGAGGGATCAAAAAACTGTGGACAGAGCTTTTTCCACACTCCGTTCAGTGTGCTCTCCCTCACCTGAAGCCAGGACGAATCAATGTGATGCAGAGCATGGCGCAGGTTATACTTCTTCCAGAAGTCCTTTAACGTGAACTCTGGAGAGTCGTCTGTTTCCAACAAAGCACTGCGGATGACCCTCTGAAGGTAGTACGCCTTGAAGGTCGATATCACCCCCTGGTCCATTGGCTGGATGAGACTGGTGGTATTGGGTGGCAGGTACACCACCCTCACATTTTGGTTGAGGTCAGTCAGATTTGCGGGGTGACCCGGTGCATTGTCCAACAACAACAGGATGTTAAAGCGAATGCGCTGTCGTTTGCAGTAGCACTGTACGTCCTTGACGAAATGTTTGGTAAACCATTTTGAGAACACCTCTTGGGTAACCCAGGCCTTACGGTTGGATGCCCAATACACCGGCAGTTCGTTCTTATTCATACGGTGTAAGGCCCTGGGGTTCTCATAATGGTTTACCAACAGCGGCTTTAACTTGCAGTCACCAGCAGCATTCGCTCCGAACAGCAACGTGATCCTGTCTTTCCCCACTTTGTGGCCCGCTGCTGTTCTTTCCTCCCTGCTGATGTAGGTGCGGTCGGGCAACCTCTTCCAAAATAGACCAGTCTCATCAACATTGAACACCTGCTGCGGTGTGTATCCCCCCTCCCTTATTATGGCTGCCAGTTTTTCTGGGAATGCGGCTGCTGCCGCCGCATCACCACCTGCTGCCTCTCCTGGTGAAAAAAAACACACACAGGACAAGATTAACCACATGTTACACTGTGTTAAAAATTAAAGCACAGATGAAATGTTTCACTTACCTTGGATTTTTATGCTGTGCAAATTAGCCCTTTGTCGGAACCGATTAAACCACCCCCGTGACGCATGGAAGTCGGGCACCTCCACGCCCTCCCCCATCTCTGCTTTGATATCCTCGTAAATTTTGAGGGCTTTCTCCTGCATCATCAATCAACGGGATATGCCTCTGGTTGCAGTCCTCTATCCAAAGGACTAGAAGTTGTTCATGAAAAGACAGGTGTGTTAAAACATGAACTGTACTGAACATTACAGAAACATAAAAATTATTTTTAATAAAAGTCTTGTGACCGTGTGTTAAACATCTCAGGTAAACAAAGCACACCTGTAAACAAACATCTCAGGTAAACAAAGCACACCTGTAAACAAACATCTCAGGTAAACAAAGCACACCTGTAAACAAACATCTCAGGTAAACAAAGCACACCTGTAAACAAACATCTCAGGTAAACAAAGCACACCTGTAAACAAACATCTCAGGTAAACAAAGCACACCTGTAAACAAACATCTCAGGTAAACAAAGCACACCTGTAAACAAACATCTCAGGTAAACAAAGCACACCTGTAAACAAACATCTCAGGTAAACAAAGCACACCTGTAAACAAACATCTCAGGTAAAAAAAAATTAATGAAACTGTACAGTGCATACAGTATTAAAAATACTGTCCAGGTATTTCTTAAATAATTTCCTATCTAAAAGACGCAATACGTACTGTAAATAAAAAAATAAATTTTCTTACCCATCAGACGCTCAATCTCTGTGATAACACCCGTGCGTTGCTTCGTTATCACCGTGGACTTCATTGGGGCAGCTCCTCTCACGCTAGCTAAAATGCGCTCGCGGTCAGCCTTTATGGTGCTGACTGTGGAACTGACCTAAAATAAAAAATAAAATGTCATTAACTAACAGACACTTGCCGTGCGCTGCATGCTTATTACGGTGCTTATTACGGTGTTCATCTGCGTAGCGACTAGAGGTGCGCTCACGTTCCGCCATTACGAGTCTCGCTGTAAAAAGCGCTCACGTTCCGCCATTACGAGTCTTCCTCTGCGCAGCGACTAAAACACTCGCTAAAAAGCGCTCACGTTCCGCCATTACGAGTCTTCATCTGCGCAGCGACTAAAACACTCGCTAAAAAGCGCTCACGTTCCGCCATTACGAGTCTTCATCTGCGCAGCGACTAAAACACTCGCTAAAAAGCGCTCACGTTCCGCCATTACGAGTCGTGCTAACGGTGGTACTCACCAGGTTCAGAGCTTTGCAGATGGAGGACGTCGACTCTCCCCTCTGCGCCCGATTGATGATGTCCAGCTTCTGCTCCAGCGTGATGGCCTTACGCTTTTTAGGAGCGCTCGCACCAGCAGAAGAAGCTCCTCGCTTTGCAGACATGGTTTCAAAAGAAGAGATGCTAACAAAGCTAACGAATGCTAATGCTAACGAATGTTCTGTACTGTAACTGTGTCTCTCAAATCGCCAAACTGTAGACCCACGCGGCTGCATTTGCGCTGTTCGCTTATGTAGTACCTGATGAAATCACTCCGCCTTTGTTTTTTGGGGGTGGGGGTACAGTAAAGTAGTGCCTATGTAACCTTCCGCTGCTGTACTTTTCCATTTTTCACGCGAAACATACCCCCCACCCCACCTACCACAGCGTGCCCGCCATGTGCAGTGTGCATGTCCAGTCCAAGTCCAGTGCAGGTGCATGGTTAAATCGCCCATCCCCCAACCCGAAACCAACCATCGCCCATCCCCCCCGAAACCAACCCCCTCCACTCCACCTCCCCCGCCCCCCCACATTCCACCTCCTGCCCCAAACTCCCCTTCGAAACATGACATTCAGCCGTCGGCACGAACACTCGGTTCTCGTAAAACAGAACAATGGTTTCTAACGGAGTTTTCTCGTAAACACGGAATTTTCATCTCGTTATTCGGAGCAATGGTTTCTAACGGAGTTTTCTCGTAAACACGGAATTTTCATCTCGTTATTCGGAGCAATGGTTTCTAACGGTAAATTCTCGTAACTCTGGAACATTCGCTCGTATCTTGGAATGACGCTTTCTAATGTTGTTCTCTCATAAAATCGGAACGGCAGCTCGCAAGTCGGTAGTTTGGTTCCTGGAAGCTCTCGTAAAGTCGGGCGCTCGTAGGTCAGAGCGCTCGTAAGTCGGGGACTACCTGTACTCGGGAAACAACAAAATTGGATATTCACCTGAAGAAGCAACACAGCATTGATAGCCATGTTATGTAAGCTCAATATCTATTTTGTTTTTTATAACTAAAAGGTAATCAGGGTACTTTTAAGTCAACTGGTTAAAAAAATGCACTTAAAGATGAGAAATGTGAGACTATACTGAACAGGTCATTTATTTTTATTTTTTCATTAAGATATTTTTTATCCCTGGTACATGTAATAGCCGAAATAAAATGTTTAAATCATATTTGAATTGTTTTTGTGAATTTATTTATATGTAAACAAGATGGGTATTTGATATCGCAGTATATTTATCGCAGACTTGTGAATCGAAAAGAATCGAAATCGTATTGTGACAGACTTTGTGATATTGATAAAAATCATGTCGTCATACAAACAAATCCATATAATATTGTATTGTGGCAAAGCTGGTGATTTACACCTCTATTATGTAATGAGAGAGGTGAAATTTAAACAGGTGAGCTGATCACTAATGGAATACAGGTGGTATGCGGACTATTGTACACCTAATGGATCTGTGATAAATATGATAATGTTATGAAAGCTAAACGCTGTCTGGTGTAGATTCTGTACATCTTATACATTTTGTCTTCAGAAAAAGCTTCAGGTGTGGATGAGCTTCATCCTATAATGATGATGTTTTTAGCACACGGGTGTTGTTGACGGTTTGGGATAAGTATTTGTGGATCAGCAGACCACATTGAAAACAATAAATTAGGTTTCTTTCATATAATGGTGCTTTTATACTGCAAACCTCAGAATGCTTGAAAAAAAAGACTAGTTCATGCTGAAGGCCATTTTAATCCCAAACCTCATGACATGTTCACATATTATACTGTACTGAGAAGTTCTGTGGTTGTATGGAACTAACTGTGGCATGGTTGTATTCTCATCAAGTAGTCAAACACCTTTCACATTTGGTATTAAGGATATTCTTATTCCATACTCATCCATCCGGTCGCTGCGTCACAGAACAGTAATCTCCTTCACGTTCCGAGAACCAAATTAAGGACCATGGGAGACCGGGCTTTCAGTGTGGCTGCCCCCCGCCTGTGGAACTCTCTTCCTGACTGTCTGAGAGCCCCACAGTCTGTGGTTGACTTTAAGAGCGGCTTGAAGACCTTTCTTTTCAACCGAGCATACTCTACCTCCTCATGATTCTACTTTTGATCTTAGTTGATACTGTTATTGATTTTACTTGTTTTATTACTTGTTTTATTGACATTTAATTCTGTTGCACCTTGTAGCACTTTGAGATTTTCATTAATGAAAAGTGTGTTATAAATTGAATTCATTATTATTATTAGTTTAGTTTTTTGTCTTTCTTCACCAATTTATGTGATTTTTATTGACTGTAATAATAATAATAATAATGAATTCAATTTATAATGCACTTTTCATTAATAAAAATCTCAAAGTGCTATACAAAGTGTACTGTAATACAAAATCCAGTGGAGAGAGTACCCTATCAAAATACCCTCTACATTTATTATATATAATTTGTGTTTTCTGGCTTTGTAAGACCATGACACACTCAAATGAGCAGTTTGTAAAGTGTAAAACAGTTACGATGAGAGTCAAAATCTCCTATTCTGAGACCAGCTCTTTGGATGACTCTTGGCTTCTTGCATTTTAAGAGTTTTTGTTTTTTGCTTCAGCCGAAAGGTTAAATGGAGTTTAGGGTTGACAAACAGCTAAGAATGCATCACTGTACTGAACTCTCTTCTGTCCATCCATCCATCCATCCATCCATCCATCCACCCATTTTCTTTACTAGCTTTTCCATTCATGGTTGCAGGAAGCAGTGTCTATGTCCAGCGGTCATTATCAAAATGCCACAGACCAAAAACATGAACGTTAGGCTGCCTTCAGGCCAAGGCCTCCCTTGCAAAAGAGATCTGTGATCTCAATGAGATTTGCTTGGTTAAATAAAGGTTAATAAAAATAAATAATTATGCAAGGGGTGGGGTAGACCATGGGCAGGTCAATCACAGGCTGCTGTATTGAAAAACTAAGATTTTATTCAAAGGTGTGACATCAGCACCTCTAAGTTACCTGTGATTTGAAGGTTAGTGTTGCTATATTAGACAAATACAAAACCATAAAGATACTTTAGACAACACTGACTTGTAGAGACATGGATAACATTATTTCGCAAGGAAATGGCACCTAATTTACGGTAAAGGTGTTGGCACCTTTTTCACAACACATAACCGATGGAAGGTATGAAAGGATTTGAATTTCGTCTTTAGTCTGAGAACGTTGGAAACTTCACACAAAGGTGACACCTATAGAAAGAGGAATGTCAGCACTACATGCTATGCATACTGGACATCTGAACATAGATGAGCAAACATTTTGCCTTTGTATAGAGTTCATAATTTTAACAAGGATCTGTTTGCATTGGTAGGGGACTGCGCCATAGGCTACATATTGCAACCCATTTTTAATTAACTGTATGCTGCTCTAAAAAATGCACAAGTGCATGAGGTGGAAAATGTGATACATGCCTAATGTCCATGCTATCTCACCGAATGGACCTGCTTCAGGTCATAAAGGTCAAATGTAAACCTATACATTATTATGTTAGAGTTAAAACCAGATATTTTCATATGTCAATGTGTTTTCTTGTTTTCCAGTCATACATGGACAGCAATGGTTCACATACAGCCTATTTTACTGTTCCTTGGTGACTGGAATGAAAATTGTTGCATCTTTCTACTGCAGCCTATCAAATTCAAGGTTAACTGATGCATACTTTTGGAAACATCCTTCTGCACACATTTTTTGTACAGATCTCTCATTTATTTGTGGCCTGTTAACTCGAACAAGTTTTGTCAGTTTCTGTCTTCTCCCATCAACCTTTTGAGGTGCAGATTGTGAAAGCAGCGAGCGACATCCTGGGTGAGTCAGTCAGCTTGTCACGTCTTTTCAGATGTTTTCTGTGTCCGACATTTGATTGTACTGAATCGTCATGGAAAATGTGTTAAGTGTATTTGTTTAAATACATTTTGGGTTAGACAAAGGCTTTCAGATGTGCACTTTTACTTAAATTCTTATTCAAAATTTTAAATAGCTGGAGTTGAACATTTAAATTACAGAAATGTCACCAGTTTTTTATTTTATTTTTTCCGCGAAAGGGGAGATTTAATGTAAGCTAAAACATGCACAGTTATCCTGTGTAAGCTTTTCAAAGGAGGATGTGTTATCTGAACCAGGAGTAAAAAGCCTGTGCATCACAGAAATCCTAAAGTGCAAATGCCCTCCAAGATTGCTAACACAATCCTTTTAGCAAATGCCTCACCTAACATCTACACCTTTGTCAGGAACGATGGATTTTTACCCACATAACTGCTTCTATAAGGACCCTATAGTCTCACAGGAAATTAAACTCTGGAGACCTTAACTACTCCAAGAGGACATCCGTGTCTGAGACACTAAGTGCTGTGTCTGGAACAAACAAACCGTCGAGACAAAAGTTACTTAAACACGCCGCGTTGTTTACGTGGGACTATTTGTCCAAGACATTATATAAGGTATGGATACTGAGAATACGCGTCATCTTCATTGCTCCAGGAAATGAGATTCAACCCCATGTTCACCCATTTTAAAATATACTGTAAACTGTGTGACATTTGTGCAGGAACATGAAGCAGGATCACTGAAACAAGATATGTAAGGCCTTCATCATAAAGGTGTCTATTTAGTAGCAGCTCGAGGTTGTGGCGTTTGTGTTCAGAGTTCACATTTTTCACTAATCATGTTAATTTACCAAAAGGCATTTCTTTATATATTTGTTCAAATCGAAGTGTCATGATCCATGTATTTTCTGTTGTTTTTGGAGTATTACTGTAGTTCTTGTATCTTGCTGTACTTGTGTTTTCAGCTTGCCCGGTGTTTTTCTCCTCATGATGTTCAACTCCCGTCCCTCCCACTCTCAACTGATCCTCCTTGTCGCTCCGCAGGTGTCATTTCTCCCTCATTAGTTTCCCTTTAAAGCTTGTGTCTGTTTTTTTTTCTTCTCATTTGTTGGCCATGCATTGTGTAACATTGTATATACAGTATATAGTTTTTAACCCGGGCTACAATTGTGCTGGATAGACGTTCTTGTCATTCTCCTTCAAGTTTTGAGTGTTTGAGTCTTCCAGTGTTTTTGTTAATGAGTATTTTTGCTTCTATGTCAGCCTTTTGTTTTTGCTTTTGATAATAGTTACCGTACTTTTACCCCTGAGCCTTTTGAGTTTTGAGCTGTACCTTCAATACAATTGTCTCATACAACACATCCTCCTAACTCATTATCAGGTTTTCATATTGTCAATCAGTGTAATGCGACACTTAAAAAAAGACTTGATTGATTGATTCATTCATTCATTTTATAAAAAACACACAACAATAATACATACAGTAGGAGAAAATAAAAAAGACATATATAAAATGAAAGGCGGCAGAAGAAGAAAAAATCTTATTTTTTCTGCCCCTTATACTCCAATAAACAATTCATATAACCAACTCATTTGATTTCCATAACTTAGTTTCAACCATCAATAAACTCTTCATACAACCAACTCACTTGATTTCCAAGATAAAGAACTACTAAATTTATCATTTTTAATTTTATATTATATATTTTATACCTTCTGTATCACATACAACATTTAAGTTCCAACACATCTAAATGTATAATTTTAACAGATTAAACTTAATCAGTCTTTTGAAAACAGCCATCGAATGAATCACTTTAATGTCTGATTCCAATTCATTCCATAACCCTATTCCTCGAATTAAGGTAGATCTTTCCTGTGAACTAGTCCTAGACACTTAAATAGCTAACTAAAACTAAACTTAAAAAAATGCATATTTGAACATACAGCTGCAAGGTAAAAAAAAAACTGTTTCAACAAAAGTTGAAAATTAAATACAGTATGTAAAGTGCATTTGTCACAATTGGTAGGTTTTGAATGCAGATTCTCATGAAGAGCTCAAAAAACTAAACTTGTTTCATCATTAAAAAGGTTGAAGTGGCAGCAGAATTACTTACAAAAACCTATAAATTGTTGAAATTTCAAGAACAAGGACAAGAAAACCAAACTGTAAGAAAACCAACAATGCACTGCTGATGTGAAAAAGCCGATCAATCCTATCAATCAGCCTAACATGTATTTTTGATTTAACCTTTATGTTGAGTCAGGAGGACTCCTTTTCAACAGACCTGTTTGGAGCAGATGGTGAGGGTTAAAGGCCTTGCTCAAGGGCCCAGAGTAAAGCAAATGAAGGTGGTGCATGTTTTTGGTCTGTGGGAGGAAACCGGAGCACCGATGGAAATCCCTCGTGTGCACAGAGAAAACATGCAATCTCCACATAGAAAGGTCCTCAGTCAGGACTTGATCAGACTAAAATGTTACCACAAATGTTTAAATTAAGAGAAATGCCAAAGAGGTCTGGAAAAATGCAAAGGAGATGAAAGTGTTATTAAGTTTGACTAACAATCCTTGTTAACCATCCATTATCTTTTACCCGCTTCTTCCATTTTGGGTCATGGGGGTCGCCGGTGCCCATGTCCAGCAATCACTGTGCAAGGGGCGGGGTACACCCTGGACAGGTCTCCAGTTCATCACAGGGACACAAAGAGACAAACAACCATTCACTCTCTCACTCACACCTA
>JBBPBX010000145.1:27361-47224 GCA_038048925.1 Garcialebias charrua | reverse complement strand
CATTAGATGGATTTATTTGTGGAGTGTATAGAGTTTTATAGAAGTCTTTAAAAACATTGTTTATTTTTCCCTCATCATGAATTATATTTCCATTTTTATCTTTAATACCATATATAGATGTTTTTTCTTTGTTTAATTTGAGTTGATTAGCTAAAAAGTTCCCTGATTTATTACCGTATTCAAAATTATCTAATCTAAGTCTTTGTATCAAGAATTTATTTTTCTTATCAATATATTCATTTAGTTCTAATTTTAATTTGCGTAGCTTTTGCTGTGTTTCCTCTCCTTGTAGACCTTCTAACAATTTAATGGATTTCTCTAATTCATCAATACGTTTATTTTCTTTTTTCTTTTTATTTGTTGAATAGGATATTATTTTACCTCTCATGACTGTTTTCCCAGCCTCCCAAAGTGTACATGCTGAAGTTCCTGGCAAGTCATTAAACTCTAGATACGATGCCCATTCTTTTTTAAAATATTGCAAAAATTCTTCTTCTTGTAGCAGTGATGTATTTAATCTCCAATTTATATTTTTTGTTGTTTTTTTATAATCTAAATTTACAGTAACTGGTGCATGATCGCTGACAGCAATAGGGTGTATCTTAGTGTCTGAAATGTTTGTCATCAATGAATTGCTTACTATGAAATAATCTAGACGAGAATATGAGTGATGCACATGTGAAAAGAAAGAATATTCTTTGCTATCAGGGTGAAAACAACGCCATGCATCGCAGAGCCCATAATCATTCATATACTGTTTAACTATATTTATAGATTGCCAACTGCGTTGAGTTCCCGCTGCATTCAGTCTGTCTAATTTGTCATCTAAACCAAAGTTGAGATCACCTCCCATCACCAGTGAGGAATCCATGTGATTTGATAGGGTGGAAAAAAAATCATGAAAAAAAACAGCGTCGTCTACATTCGGTCCATATATGCTAACAATACAATAATTTTGTTTGATAAACATAACATTTTAAGTATCAGTCAATATGGGTTCAGATCAAATAAATCAACTTCCATAGCTCTTATGGAGTTGACGGAATATGTAACTGCAGCAGTGGATCAAAAACAATATTGTGTAAGTGTGTTTGTTGATCTAAAAAAGGCATTTGATACAATTGACCATACTATTCTACTTGGAAAATTGGATAAATATGGTATCAGAGGACCTGCTTTGCAGTGGATACGTAGCTATTTGCATGACAGAAAGCAATTTGTACAAATAGATGATTTAAGATCTGGACTCTGTAGTGTTTCATGTGGAGTGCCACAGGGCTCTGTATTGGGAACGAAGTTGTTTATTTTATATATCAATGATCTGATGGCTGTGTCTGGTATTCTCAGTTGTCATTTTTGCTGATGACACCACTTTTTTTATTCGGGTTATGACTTGGAAAAATTGTTAGTTAATTACGTAATAAGGAGTTTGTCAAGATACAAACTTGGTTTGATTTAAATAAGCTATCATTGAACACAGATAAAAAAACTACATGATTTTTAGTAATAAAAAAATATATTCTGCTGTTCCTTTATAATGTAATAAGTTACATAATTGGTTCATGGCTAATTATTGTTTAAAATTGATTGTTTGAATTGAATTTGTTTAAAAAGGGGCAGATATCATACAATCTGGGGTCATTTAACATAACATGGGACCCTCAAATAGCCAGTATCACAGAAGTCACACAATATGATACCCATCATAAACCTGTAAGATGATGTGACCTTAATTTCTTGCTTTTATCTCAAAATTAAGTTGTATAAAAATAACAGATTTTAAATAAATGCCCCCAGATTGTAGTGAGGAGGTGGCATAACTCCAAAATATAGTTGTGATGAACTGTGATAATATTTATGGGAAATTACCGTAAGGTTAGGGTATTAAAAGAAGGTTTTAGAATATTAGAAGCCGTTTTGAACCCAATCTCCCTCCCAACAAAGCCCTTGGAAACATTTATAGATTTATTAAACGGCTATTTTGAGTTTAAATGTTTAAACAACAGCAATTGAATGCGATGGTCCGTCTGTGTTCAGCTACGCAGTTTATGTAAATACTCTTCTTCTCACTTCTGCTCAAGACGTACATACAGAGGAATGTATGCTATCGCCCCCTGTGGTCACAGAATATGATGGGTCATAGAATTTGATGAAACACCTGCAATGTGGGATCTAGCTTTTATATAATATCTGTGGCGCTAACTGCACCTGAACGTAACATCCACCTGGATGCAACATCCATGGAAGTGGAACGTGAAGGGCTCACAAAATTTATAAGCGACTTTTGAAGAAGAAAAAAAAGCCCAAAGTCGCTTATAATAAGCGGACTTGGCAACTATGAGTCAACTGCGCCGAGACTGAGCCATTTTCCTCAGTAATGCTATCACCACCAGTGTTGCCAGATCTCGCGATAGAAACAAACAACCATCTCCATGAAAACAAGCCCAACTGGCAACCCACCACATTGTGTAAAACAGAGGCCGTTTTAAACAGTATAAACATACAATTATTATGGCATTACATTTAAACAGCAAAATTATGCCAAACACTTTCATTAACATACATACTTTTACGCTCTGAAAAAAGGATTTTGCATATGTAACATTATTTCCAAATTTCATCCCATTGAGCCTCAGGGACTCATTTACCAGAGAGACCTGAATTTTAAACAAAGAATGATGACAACAGTGGACAGTCATAAAGGATGCGTACAAATTTTAGTTATTTTTAAAAGCAAACTCGTAGTAAACACAATCAACAAAAAAAACTTTCTTTAAACTCTGTTTAAAAGCAGACATACATGAGCCAACTCAAGCAGGTCAAGTGTGAAACCATCTTCTTTCTTTGTTCTTCTTTGTTCCCCGTCAGGTCTGTTCATCTGTAACACAGAAATCACATATGGGAAAATTAGCATAAAACTTGGTACAGATGAAAAAGATGTAAAAAAAAAAAAGCTTTTTCATGAACTACAGTCCATCATCACTGTTTTCGTTTGCATCCGTCTCTGTGCTTCCAAATGTTCCATCCACAGAGTACATGTTACTGTTAAAGCGCTCGAACATCTCCTTGGTTGGAATGAAATTTTTGCAGCACAAACTGGCACCAGCTGCACCTGAACAAAACATCTGCCTTAGAAGTTATGGCCGCTGGTAAGAGATGCCAGACAGAGAGGGCAGAGAGCGTTCCTGAAGGAAGGATATGCTCTCATCAACAACCGGAGAGTCGACCGCTCATAGACACTGACTGAGCTTTTCACTCTGTATTTTATTCAGTGTTACTGATAAGTGATCTTAATAATAGATAATGCTTTATGCACCTGATATGTCTTGAATGCACCTTGTTCTGATAGTTGATAGGACAAGATTTCTCATTCCTGCACATCTTATGATACTGTGTTCTACCTCAAAACCTTTTAGGTATATTATCTTTTATTTATTTAAACGCTAGGGGGCTTAAAAACAATGTGAAACGAAAAGCTGTTTTTCTTTTTTGTATGGAGCAAAAAGTTAATTGTGTTTTCCTACAAGAAACTCATTCTGGTAAAGATGATGTGAACTTTTGGAAACAACAGTGGGGTGATTCTCTTTTCGTCAGTCATGGGACGTCACACTCAGCAGGTGTTATGATTTTGATAAAAAGATTTCCAGGTAAAATTTTAAATCATGCTAGTGACACAAGTGGGCACTGGCTGATGGTGATAACAGAAATTAATGATGAAAACTGTGTTTATGGTTACAACGAAAGAGTCAAAAACAAAACTTTGATATCTGACTTATGTAAACATATTAGGGCTGGGCGATATGGACAAAAATTCATATCTCGATATTGTTGTGATATATCGCAATATACGATATATATCTCTATATAATTTTCTTTCCATAACAGAATAACAAAAATACATTTCTGAGTCAAAGCTTTGTCCCAGTTGTCACACAGCAACATTTATTAACAAACAGCTGTAACTCTACAAAATAAATGTCTAAAAATTTAACCATTTTATGAATGAACCATATATTACTTTATTTTTTAGACATTTATTTACACCTATTAAATAATAGTCCTCTTCAGCTGAGGGCAGCTGTGTCATTGCCTCTGATGTGTGTCCCATCAGTGTATGAGTGTGATAAAGTACTGATTAGTCTTTGTAGTTCTAGTAGAGTGCTGTATGAATGGGTAAATGAGGACACATATTGTGTTTTAAGCTTCGAGTGTCTTGATAAGATAGAAAGGTGCTTTGTGTTTGTGAACTGCAGTAAATGTGAGCCTCTGTGGTACAATATACTTGATATACTGTATCCGGTTTTATTGTGAAAGGGTCAGGGGGTTGTTTCCGGGTTCACGAAGACGTTCTCTAAGTTGCTCTACAAAGTGTCGCATTGAATCCTTGTGTAAAAACACGACAGCCTCCACTCAGAAACGTGAACAGAGAGGCGGAGACATTATTAAATCAGCAGTTTATCATAGCGCCAAAGACACGGTCAGTCTCAGCTGTGGAAGAAGACGGCTAAAGCGTTAGCCATCTTGTTAGCCGCTAAGGACCGTATCTTTAGCGACATGACAAACCGCTGATCCACCAATGTCTCCACCTCTCTCTGCGGTGCACGCATGGCTATATGAGCTCAGACCCGTGGTTTGTTTTAAGGAAG
Source organism: Garcialebias charrua (assembly GCA_038048925.1). Taxonomy (NCBI): domain Eukaryota; kingdom Metazoa; phylum Chordata; class Actinopteri; order Cyprinodontiformes; family Rivulidae; genus Garcialebias; species Garcialebias charrua. The sequence goes on along the minus strand of JBBPBX010000145.1, from coordinate 42,578 downwards.
GAGGCTAGCTCAGAAAGAACATTGTTTTTCCCCTTCAGCAGCTAGCGTCGTGGCTCTTCATATCTGCCGTGTTTACTGAAAGTCTCCGCGGCTCCGCTCTCCTGCAGGCAGGAAGGAGGGGCTGGGTCTGTTCAGTGAAGGAGAAGGAGGGGGGCGAGTGGGAGCCCGCGCGGCAGCAGGAGGAGAATTCTCGATATAAACGATATAGTCTCGTCTTATATCTCTTTAGAAAAAATCTCGATATTTTAAAAATATCGATATATCGCCCAGCCCTAAAACATATTACAGATAGTATGCATTCTTATTCAAAGTTATAGTTGGAGGTGATTTTAATTTGGTGCCTGACCTATGGTTAGACAGAAATCCACCTCAGGTCCACTGTCATAAATATGATGATCTGATCAATCAATTAATGAACAGTGCAAATTTAATTGATTACTGGAGAGTGAAAACCCCTGGGACTTGTCAGTTCTCCTGGTTTAATGCCTCTGGAAATGGTTTAACTTCTAGAATAGATTACTGGCTCATTTCTACGTCTTTGATAAATTATATGAATAAGTGTGAGATATCTGCTGCACCTTTAACTGATCATTGTGTAATTTCTCTATCTCTTCTGTTTTAAAGGTCAGATCCTGGTTTAACCCATGTTTGGAAATTCAATAATTCTCTTTTGCAGAATTCTGGTTTTGGTGAAGATGTCAGACAGTTGGTGGTGGAGGTCAATGCCTTGGAAATGCCAGCTGTGAGTAAATGGGAATGGTTTCAATTTAAAATAAGGGAGCTGGATATTGATACAAGTAAAAAACTGTCTAGACTGAAACAACAACAACAACCTAATCTTCTTCTTTCTTCTTCTTCTTCTTCTTTCGGCTTTTCCCTTTTCAGGGGTCGCCACAGCGAGTCATCTCCTCCACCTCACTCTGTCCTCTGCATCCTCTGTCCTCACTCCAACTACCTCCATGTCCTCTCTAACTGCATCCATATATCTCCTCTTTGGTCTCCCTCTTTGTCTTTTTCCTGGCAGCTGCATTTCTAACATCCTTCTACCAATATACCCACTGTCCCTCCTCTGGACATGTCCAAACCATCTCAGTCTGGCCTCCCTAACTTTATCTCCCAGTTGTTCAACATGTGCTGTACCTCTGATGATCTCATTCCTGATCTTATCCATCCTTGTCACTCCTAAGGAGAACCTCAGCATCTTCATTTCTGCCACTTCCAGTTCTTTCTCCTGTCTTTTTGTCAATGCCACTGTCTCCAGACCATACAACATAGCTGGTCTCACCACTGTCTTGTAAACTTTTCCTTTGACCTTTGCTGACACCTTTTTGTCACAAATCACTCCTGAAACTTTTCTCCATCCACTCCATCCTGCCTGGACTCTCTTTTTCACCTCTTTACCACATTCCCCATTTCCCTGGACAGTGGACCCCAAGTACTTGAAGTCCTGCACCTTTGTGACCTCTGCTCCTTGTAGCCTCACTGTTCCACTGGCCTCCCTCTCATTCACACACATGTACTCTGTCTTACTACGACTGACTTTCATTCCTCTTCTTTCAAGAGCATACCTCCACCTCTAATATCATAACAAATATTTACAGTCTTTGTAAAAAGACGGATCTGTTACCTGAAGAATTTGTTGAATTAAATAAATTACAGAGTGAACTAGATAAATTATATGAAGAAAAAGCTAAAGGTGCTTTTGTACATTCTTGAGCTTGCTGGATTGAAGAAGGGGAGAAAAATCTTATTTTTTTAACCTGGAAAAACATAAACAACTAAAAAAGAAGATCACTAAATTGAATATAAATTGAATTATTTGTGAAGATGAAACTCAGATTAATAGAGAATTACACAACTTTTACAGTAAATTATACAAATCCAGTTACTCTGAGACACACTGTTCAGCATTTATAAACGCTATAAGAGAATTCAATTAGGTAATTGATCTAGATTTTAAACAATTTATGGAAAAATAAATTGAACTTGAGGAGTTGGACAAGGATATTTTGAAGATGTCTACTGAGAAGTCGCCATGCTTGGATGGGCTAACAACCAAATTTTATAGATTCTTCTGGAAAGAGATTAGAGCGATGCTTTATAATGCTTTCTTAGACTGTATCCAGACGGGTAACCTCTCTAATACCAGGAAACAAGGAATAATCGCCTTAATCCCAAAGCCCAATAAGGATGGTCTAATGTTGGATAACTGGAGAGCCATCACTCTGCTATGCACAGATTATAAAATTTTAGCTCATGTTTATGCTGATCGGCTGAACAGAGGACTTAAAGACATAATTGATGAAAGTGAGTCAGCCTTTGTTAAAGAGAGAAAGAAACATACACAATCATGTTAGACTGGTTCTTGATAGGTTGGATTATTGTGACTGCCTTGATAATGATATTCTGACCTCGTTCCTTGATTTCTACAAGGCATTCAACACAGTTGAACATGCCTTTTTGTTAGAGACTTTAAGATTTTTGGGCTTTGGGGACTCATTTTGTGGATTAATAAAGATGTTTTATAATGATATTTATAGATCAGTCTCCGTAAATCCAGGACTTACTTCTAGATTTAAGATCCAGCGAGGCATCCGACAGGGTTAATAATAATAATAATGAATTTAATTTATAACACACGTTTCATTAATGAAAATCTCAAAGTGCTACAAAGTGCAACAAAATGAAAAGTCAAATAAAACAAGCGATAAAACAAGTAAAGTCAACAATAGTATCAAGATAGAATAGATCAAAGAATCATGAGGAGGCAGAGTAGGCTCGCTTAAAAAGAAAGGTCTTCAAGCCGCTTTTAAAGTCAACCAGTGACTGTGGAGCTCTCAGGCAGTCAAGAAGAGAGTTCCATAGGCTGGGGGCAGCCACACTGAAAGCCCGGTCTCCCATGGTCCATAATTTGGTTCTCGGAATGTGAAGGAGATTACTGTTCTGTGACCGTAGAGACGTGGATGAGTATGGAACAAGAATGTCCTTTAGATAGTCTGGTGAAGTTCCGTGTAAGCATTGATGTGTATGAGAGCAGTTTTGTACTGAATTCTGTAGGTGACAGGAAGCCAATGAAGGTTATGGAGAATGGGCGTAATATGTTCAAATTTACGAACTCTCAACAGAATCCTTGCTGCACTGTTTTGGATATATTGAAGCTTCTGAAGGTATTTACCAGGGATTCCAATAAACAGGGAGTTGCAGTAGTCGAGCCTGGAGGAGACAAAAGCATGGACGAGCTTCTCAGCATCAGAAAAAGTTAGGGATGGGCGAAGTCTGGAGATGTTTCGAAGATGGAAGAAGCAGGTTTTAAACAGAAGCTTAATGTGATTTTCAAATGTAAGATGAGAGTCCATTTTTATTCCAAGATTTGTAACAGAGGTGGAGAGGGGGATGTCTTGTCCAGAAAAGGAAATTGTTGTTATAGTTGATGTTTGTACCTGGTGAGGGGTGCCAATCAGTATGGCCTCAGTCTTGGAGCAGTTTAATTGAAGAAAGTTCTGATTCATCCATGCCCTTATTTCCTCCAGGCAGGTAGAGAGGGCAGTGAGTGAAGATGGAGATGACAATGGGGAAGATGAGGATGCTCCAGTCCTGATGTAAAGCTGTGTATCGTCGGCATAACAGTGAAAAGAAATGTTGAACTGATTAATAATTTGACCTAAAGGCAGCATGTAAAGGGAAAACAGCAGGGGCCCCAGAACTGACCCCTGAGGGACACCACAGGAGACACAGACTGTCTGGGACGTGGCGTTGCCAAGACTAACACATTCCAGCCTATTGGAGAGGAAAGATTTGAACCAGTCCAGGACAGTGTCACAGAGACCGACCTCCACATGAAGACGGTGGAGGAGGATACTATGGTCCACAGTGTCGAAGGCTGCAGTGAGGTCAAGGAGGACAAGGATGGAGGGAGAACCAGTGTCAGCAGCCATGAGGACATCATTGGTAACTCTCATCAATGCAGTCTCAGTACTGTGAGCTGCTCTGAATACAGACTGAAACTTCTCATATAGGGAGTGTTGCTGTAGGTGGTCCTGCAGCTGAACAGCAACTGCTTTCTCCAGCACTTTAGACAGAAAAGGGAGATGTGAAATTGGGCGGTAATTAGAAAAAATCTCAGGGTCCAAATTAGATTTTTTTCAGAAGAGGCCTAATGATGGCAGTTTTAGAGGCAGTGGAACATGACCAGATTGAGCCGTTTGTTTAAGTGTGGAAAAGCTGTTTCTATAACGTGAGTACCGGTACACAAAAAAAAAAAGATTGCGTTGCTAATAGGCTAACGTTAGCCGCTAACAGATAGCAACAACACAACGACCAAACTAACGTTACTTACTCTCGTAGTTGTGCAGGAAACTTGAGATATACAATTTAAATCCCTTGTTACGTTTGCTTGTCGGAGCAGTGGACCAGGCATCAACGATACGATGAACATCGCTGATACTTATCTTGGGCAGCTCTTGTAAACATTCAGACAACACCATTTCCACTGAGAACAGGGGTTAGACCGGAAGCTGGAAGGCATGCTTCCTGTCAATGCGGAAGTGATTCACAACGCTTGTGCATTGAGCCTATTGTTGCACAGAAAGATAGTGCAGCAATACAAGAATGGTGTTACCCAGCGTAAAATAGCAAAGACTTTTAAGTTATCAAGATCAACCGTGCATAACATCATCAAAAGATTCAGAGAATCTGGAACAATGCTGTGCGTAAGGGTCAAGGCCGTAAAACTCTACTGGATGCTCGTGATCTCCGGGCCCTTAAACGTCACTGCACCTCAAACAGGAATGCCACTGTCAAGGAAATAACAGAATGGGCTCAGGAATACTTCCAGAAAGCATTGTCAGTGAACACAATCCACCGTGCCATCCGCCGTTGCCAGCTGAAACTCTACAGTGCAAAGAGGAAGCCATTTCTAAGCAAGCTCCACAAGCTCAGACGTTTGCACTGGGCCAGGGGTCATTTAAAATGGAGTGTGGCAAAATGGAAGACTGTTCTGTGGTCAGATGAGTCACGATTTGAAGTTCTTTATGGAACACTGGGACGCCATGTCAGACCAGAGAGGACAAGGTTAGTCCAAGTTGTTATCAATGCTCCATTCAGAAGCCTGCATCACTGATGGTATGGGGTTGCATGAGCCCTTGTGGCATGGGCAGCTTGCATGTCTGGAAAGTAGGGGTGTAACGGTACGCTAAAATCACATTTTGGTTCGGTTCAATTACAAGGAGGGCTCAGTTCAGTTTATTTTCGGTACAAAAAAAGGACAAAATAAAGACTTACAAAATGTTTATTTTGAAAATATGCCAAAAATACGTTTGTATTGTATTGTAGTAATAAATAAAAGTGACCCATTCGGATGATATTTTAAATAAACAGCACTCTACAATAAAACTATATTAACAATAATAAAAATCTTAATAAATACAATAACAGTCAGAACAATAAGCAGCAACAGACTGTTTACAATCTAATCAAGTTTTTGTCCAGTAGCATCAGTGTGGCTGTATTTGTCCTCATTACTGTACTCACAACCTCTTCTTGGTGGGACAGGTCCTGGAAAAGTTCAGAGTTCAGTTCAGTTATCACACGCTTCTTAGCTGCAGGTGATCTCTGGTAGATGTTTGTTCCTGAAGAGGAAGGAGACAGCTGTTACCTCTGTCCCAGACTGGAAATAAAACACAAAGAGGTAAAAATAATAATAATAAGTTAATAAGATTATGATTTTAAATAAAAAAGATTATTTAGATAATAATAATAAAAGAACAATACCTCTTCTTGAACGGTTGAATCTCTCACTCATCATTAGGGCAGGGCTTTACTCCAGGGCTTGTTGACAATATCAGTTTTAGTTTTTTCATAAAGTTCTGAACTTTTTGAGTGATGGGTGTTCGTAACGAGGATCAATAACTTTAAAGCCTTCGCATATAACAACATTCAGACTTAGATTCAGAGATTTAAAAACTCGCAGTTTGTGTTATTGCTCTGGACTGATCTGATTTACCTGATAAAAGTAGTTTAAATGCAGCTGCTGTTGTTAGCGGTGTTTGCAAGCTGCTTTTTCTTCGTTCACATTCCGATGACGTAGTTTCCAACGCGTTCACGTTAGACGTTCACTGCTGCAGAGCCAGTCTTCATGAAACAACATCCACACACACAGCTTTGGATGTGCGCTCGTCTTTTAACAAGAAACGTTCCCAAACAGGAGACCGCAGTGAGAAGCTAACTGTAGGAGCCATATAAAGGATTGAAGTTTAAAAGAAATGTTTATTTTGTTGCCTGAATTGATTCTGTGATTTACAGTTGTAGTTCTGCTGTTTGAAGAAAATAAGCATTTGGAATTCTATGCTGTTGAAGCTTATGACGTGGTTTCTTCTGATTGGCTGTTTAAATGGGTATAAATAAGACGTAAGCATTCGGTTTTTTTTATTGTTTTTTTTTTCAACACTTTATAAGATTTTTCAAGTACATTTATATATACAATAACAACAAAAAAGGGGACAAAAGACAAGCAACTAATATATATCAACGAGCGTCAGCACCTCTGGTCTCTCTGAGTATTTTTATCATCTAACTGAGCCGTTTTTCGAATTGGACCAAAGCTGGTCCATCTTCCATCTGAATTCGGTGTTCAGTAACTCAGAGAGCCGGACGGGACCATCCATCCATCCATCCATTTTCTTCCGCTTATCCGGGGTCGGGTCGCGGGGGTAGCAGCCTAAGTAGGGAGGCCCAGACTTCCCTCTCCCCAGCCACTTGGAGCAGCTCCTCTGGGGGAATCCCAAGGCGTTCCCAGGCCAGCCGAGAAACATAGTCCCTCCAGCGTATCCTGGGTCTTCCTCTGGGTCTCCTCCCGGTGGGACATGCCCGGAACACCTCACCAGGGAGGCGTCCAGGAGGCATCCTAACCAGATGCCCGAGCCACCTCAACTGGCTCCTCTCGATGTGGAGAAGCAGCGGCTCTACTCCGAGTCCCTCCCGGATGACTGAGCTTCTCACCCTATCTCTAAGGGAGAGTCCAGCCACCCTGCGGAGAAAACTCATTTCAGCCGCTTGTATCCGAGATCTTGTTCTTTCGGTCATAACCCAAAGCTCATGACCATAGATGAGGGTGGGAACGTAGATCGATCGGTAAATTGAGAGCTTTGCCTTTTGACTCAGCTCTCTCTTCACCACGACAGACCGGTACAGCGCCCGCTTCACTGCGGACGCTGCACCTATCCGCCTATCGATCTCACGCTCCAGTTTTCCCTCATTCGTGAACAAGATCCCGAGATACTTAAACTCCTCCACTTGGGGCAGGACCTCCTCCCCGACCCGGAGAGGGCATGCTACCCTTTTCCGGCTCAAGACCATGGCCTCGGATTTGGAGGAACTGATCCTCATCCCGGCCGCATCACATTCAGCTGCAAACCGCTCCAGCGAAAGCTGTAGATCACGAGCTGATGAAGCCAATAGGACCACATCATCTGCAAAAAACAGAGAAGCGATTCTAAGGCCACCAAAACGGATCCTCTCAACACCTTGGCTGCGCCTAGAAATTCTGTCCATAAAAGTTATAAACAGAATCGGTGACAAAGGGCAACCTTGGCGGAGTCCAACTCTCACCGGACGGGACCGTTCAAAAAAATTCTGTCGGACCAGGTTCGGACGTTTTCACCTCACAGGTCATTCTGAGCTACCTTGCCCGGCCAGGTGAGCCCCAAAGCCGGAGAGCCGCCCACGAAGACCCGGTGTTTCTTCTGCCACTCTCACTGGCCCGTTTGAACGTCCCACCTGCACCTGGACCTGCGGTTCTCCTGTGGTTTCTCCTGGTTTCAACAAGATTGCAGGGAAGTTTTTCAGACTATCATGCTGATTTTTTCTGCTGTCCTTTGTTGACCTCGTGGCGTGGGGGGAAGATAACGTACCTGGTTCGTGAGCATCGGGGGAGGTGTTTCTGACTGGACCAGAACCGAATCGAACTGGCTGTGGGGACACCGTCTTTAATCCAGCTGGATCAGACCAGTGACGCGCAGTGCTCAGCTGGAGGGACGCGCGGCTGCTTTGAAGTGCAGCTGATCTGATTGGAGCAGCAACTGAACGGAATCTCAGCCTTGTTGTTTCAAACGGGGGTGGCCTCAAGTGGTGCGGAGCACAGAATCACCGAGCAGCAGCTGTGACGTCACCGAGCGCAGGAGCACAGAACAGCAGCTGGATCAGATCAGAGGGACACGCGGCTGCTTTGAAGTGCAGCTGATCTGATTGCTCCCTGCTGACCTGAAACAGGCTGGGATCATGTCTTCAATTTCAAGTCTTCCTGGCAGCGCAATCTATTTGTTGCAAATTATCTGTTTCTACCTGTTGATTCTGGGTCCAGCGGACCATGGCCGCTTCAATTCATCTTCACAGGGGGGCTGGTGCCCTCCTCAGCCCAATACAAACTACAGTTGGGACAATACAAGCTACAGTTGGTCCTTCACAACGGATTTGTTTGCCCATTTAATTTGTGATGCCTCATGCTCTGAAACTTTTCTGCATCATTCATATTACTGTCCTTATTTTCAGTTCTCAGACTACCTGGAATCACTGAATCTTATCAACACATCTGGATCTGCCCATCACAGCGACTTTCATTGTTTTTGGGCTCTGAATGATCGTGTCTTCATCAATGTTTCACATGGTTCAATTATGGGGGCAAAATGTCACACTGTTAACTCCTGTAATTACACATCACTGACAAAGAAGTCAAGTAAATGTCTGATATTAATGTTGTTATTGATCTCAGGGATTCAGCCAAACCCAGGGCCAATCACTAACTACTGTACACCTAATGAGTTTAAAAATATTTCAGGTCTCCGTTTTCTGCATGTAAACGCTCGTAGCCTTCTAAAAAAACTTGATGAATTGAAAATCCTAATCACTTCTTCTGGGGCAGATGTGATCGTTATCTCTGAAACTTGGCTCAAAAAATCTGTTTTGAAAAATGACCTGGCAATCAATGAATTTAAGATCTATCGTTGTGATCGTAATACAAGGGGAGGTGGAGTCGCTATTTACATCAGAGATTCTTTGGCTGCCAGGATTGCATCTAAAAAAACAATCGCAAACCAGTTTGAGGCTTTAGCTGTGAACATCACTTTGAAAGGAGGTCAGCCCTTAACTGTTGTTGGATGTTATCGTCCCCCCTCCGCAACACCTGAAGCTCTGTCTTCCCTGACTGAATTCATAGGAAATTTAAAACACAATGAGATTGTTATGGCTGGAGATTTCAACATTGATTGGAATGAGTCGACCCCCCTCTGTGATAAATTCAAGGAATGTTGCCTATCTCTCAATCTAACACAACTTATCGATTCTCCCACCAGACCAAACATAAAATGTCCTGAAAAATCTTCTACCTTAGATCTGTTTTTCACAAATGCTCCTCACAAATTTCCTGGTATAGGTGTATTTGCTAACGTTTTGAGTGATCATTCCGTAATAGCAGCTCTTAGATCTACTAAACTTCCACCTGCTAAGCCCAGAATAATTCAAAAAAGGGATTTGAAACGTTTCTGTGAACAGTCATTCCTTTGGGATCTATCCCACTTTGATTGGCAACATATCCTACAAATCAATGACGTGAACACCGCTTGGAACTATTTTCATAATAGTTTCATTCTCTTTGTAAACAAACACGCACCTTTCCGGCAGTTCAGGATAAAGGGCCGTGACAGCCCCTGGTTTACTCCTGAACTAGCTGATCTCCTACACTGGAGAGATCATCTTTGGGCCGCAGCAAGAAAATCACACTCAGACACTGATTGGTTGAAATTTCGGCAGCTAAGGAATAAATGCACAACTGCCATCAAAGCCGCAAAACGTAACTACTTCTTATCTCAGACCTCCAAAAATCTAAATGATCCAAAAAAATTCTGGAAAACCATTAAATCTCTCTCAGGCACCCCCCAATCATCTGACCTCCCATCACAATTTCTTGTTGACTCTGTTCCTGTGTCAAATAAGCACGAGATCCTGAACTGTTTCAATAAACATTTTGTTGCTTCTAGTTCATTATTTGACACAGTTACAAACGGAAAATCAGCCACTTTATCTAATAATCAAACTTCTACAAATCAAATCCCTCCTACAAGTCAACCATCTGTTAATCACACCTTCTCTTTTTCTCCGTTCTCAGTCAGTGAGGTAAATAAACTGTTAAATGATCTTGATCCAAAAAAATCTGCAGGTCCAGATGAACTTCCACCTTATTTCTTAAGGCTGGCTGCTCATATCATCACAGTCCCTGTGACCCACATCTTTAATCTGTCCATAAGCCAAAACACCATTCCGGATGCTTGGAAAACAGCATTTGTTCTTCCTTTGCTGAAGGGAGGTGACCCCACCTCACTGAACAATTATCGACCGATCTCTAAACTCTGCATCTTAGCCAAGGTTCTAGAAAAACTGATAAACTCCCAGATCAAAAATTATCTGGACTCATTTAACATCTTACCTCTTCATCAATCTGGTTTCAGGAAAAAACACAGCACAACAACTGCTTCTCTGAAGGTTCTGAATGATGTTGTTGAAGCATTGGATGCTAAGGACTATTGTGCTGCACTTTTCTTAGACCTGTCTAAAGCTTTTGACACTGTGGATCATAACATCCTGTGTCATAAGCTCTCAGAAATCGGTTTCTCTGATCACACCATCGGTTGGTTTTCTAACTATCTTTCCAATCGGAGGCAATGTGTTCAACATAACGGTACTTCTTCCAGCTATTTAACAGTTAAAAATGGTGTACCACAAGGCTCAGTTTTAGGACCCACTCTCTTTACAATCTACATAGCTAATGTAGGTCACTGCATCCCTGATGCATCCTTACATTTCTATGCTGATGATACAGTTGTTTACTGCCGAGCTAAAACAGTTGCTAAGGCTTTCCTGTTACTGCAATCTGCTTTTGACATCATCCAGTCAGATTTGTTCCGTCTCAAACTTGTCCTAAATGCTGATAAAACAAAAGGGATGTTTTTTTCAAATAGGAAGGCGGTTCCAGCAGATCCTCCTCTGATTTTATCTTCAAATGGTGTCTCTATTGAGTTTGTTGATTCCTATAAATATCTGGGTATCCTGATTGATTCACATCTCTCTTTTAAACTCCACGTGGAAAACCTAGTGAAGAAACTGAAAGTTAAACTGGGTTTCTTTTTCAGAAACAGATCATGTCTATCACTGAATGTCAGGAAACGCCTTGTGTCTGTGACTTTCCTTCCCTCCATTGATTACGGTGACATTCTCTACATGAATGCTCCTACAAGCACCCTGCGGATGTTGGATGTTGTCTATCATGGTGCACTAAGATTCATAACTGGTTGTGATTATCGTACCCACCACTGCACCCTGTATTCACTGGTTAACTGGACATCATTAACCTCACGCAGACTCTTCCACTGGTACATTTTCATCTTTAAATCACTTCTTGGTCTGCTGCCCTCATACATCTCCTCCTACATGTCTTTGCGTGAGTGCAGCTACAGTGTGCGCTCTCAGGACATGATTACCTGCAGTGTTCCGTCAGTGAGGACTGAACTTGGAAAAAGGGCCTTCTCCTACTCCGCTCCTGCTTCATGGAATATCTTACAAAAAGATCTGAAGCTCTCGACCTTGACTTCTCTAAATGGTTTTCAGAATCTGTTGGAATCCTGGCAAAAACCAATGCAGATTTGTTCCTGTCTTTGATTTTATACGTCTACCTTATAATGTTTTGCTAGTTTTTTGATACTTTGTTAAAAAAAAAAAAAAATCTTTTGTTTTTTTCTCTCTTTTTGTTTTCTATTGTTTATTGTTTGTTTGTTTATTGTTTAATGAAATTCTATCACTGCTGTTCATTGTTCTTTAGTTTTAGCAGGTCGCTTTCGTAAATGAGCCCATGAGGTTCAAAAGATTTACCTGACTAAATAAAGGTTGAATTACAGTTAGAAAAATTTAGTAGAGTTATTCATTTTGTGATGTAGTTTGTGTATTAGAAAAATTAAGTAGAGTTATTCATTTTGTGATGTAGTTTGAAGGTTATCATTGGTTGAACAAACTGTGAAATAAGGGGCAGATATAATAATAAGATATCATCTTCTTTCTGCTCCTTTCATTTTATCCTACTTGTATTCTTGTATCTGATGAAACTGTTTTGTATTGTTCTTTTAAAATTAATGAATAAACATCAAATCAAATCAAAAATAAGTCTGTATCTCTGTGTTTATCGTTGTCCTGGCATTGTCTCCTGTTGCCTCTGTCTCCTGAGTTCCTTGTGATTTCCTGAGTATGTAAGTTTGCTGCCCTGTCAGCTATTTTATGTTCTTAATTTCTGTGGCCATCGCGGACGCCATTTAGAACAGTGCTAATGGTGAACTACTTTTTTAAATCCAGCAGATTTGACCATTTCGTGAAACTCTCAAGCTCAGAAAAACTTGTGCTATAACGTCAGCTATGAATTTTTTTTTTTCTCAGCAAAGAAATAATTGTTTTACCGTGCTTTGTTGTAAAATCCTGGCTTCTGTGGCCGTCGCGGACGCCATTTTGAAGAGTGCTAATGTGTCGAACTTCTTTTTTTTTATCCAGACGTGTCACGTAGGCCACTGAGAAACATCCACAAGTTCACCCTCCATGTTAAAAAGTCTTCGTCTGACTCTTCGAAAACAAGCAATAAGGCTGCAGAGTAACACACTGGCTGCTAACTGCTAGAGAGAGAGCACACACCAAGAGACTGAGGGGGACGCTTTTTTGTCACGGACCACATCCGGCGCTGACAGGATATAGTCTGTTAGCAGTCGTCCGAGCTCGTAAATAAGTTTTTTCGATTTTACTGATAGATAATTAGTTATTAGCGGTACTGCATTTTAAATAAAAATAGCGCAAATCCGCGTATGAATTATGAAAGTTAGTTAATCCGCTGTAACGCTGACAAATAATTTAGGTACGCTATAAGCGGATTCGCGCATTAGCGTTCCCTAGCGGTCTGGAGCCCACCACTGATATTAGGAACAACAGACAAGTTAATGGGTCTTATATTAACTTATTTCTGTGGCACAAATTTACAGTTTTACTTTTAGAAATAAAGTTTAAAGGGATTGTGACATGATGTTGTAAATTTGCACATTTGTCAGAACATACATATCTTATATCATTCAGCTCTGTTCGTTTTTGCAAAATAAATTATAAATAAATTTCATTCCAAGTTATGGTAGTTTTTTCTCTGGGACACGCCCCTAAAAATCTGCGCATTTCCGCAAAACGTGACAACGGGAAGGCACGCTCCAAAGCGCATTTAAATAATAATGGCGGAGCATGTCCAATCGCGTCTGAGATATATCATTTTAAGACTGTAAATCATCCAAAACTCTCATTAATAGACCCTCCCCGAATAAAAAGAAACTACAGATGTTACCTGATCGCGCAGACATAATTTAAAAATACATAAATAGCACTTCGTGTTGACTCGGGGATCTATGCTAATGTATGTTAGCAGCTATCGGCAGACAGTCCCGGTCACGTCTGAGATATATATTTTTTAAACAGTAAATCATCCAAAACTCTCATTAATAGACTCTCCCCAAATAAAAATAAACTACAGATGTTACCTGATCGCGCCGAAATAATTTAAAAATACATAAATAGCGCTTCGTGTTGACTCGGGATCAATGCTAATGTATGTTAGCGGCTATCGGCAGACAGTCCCGGTCACGTCTGAGATATATCTTTTTTAAACAGTAAATCATCCAAAACTCTAATTAATAGACTCTCCCCGAATAAAAAGAAACTACAGATGTTACCTGATCGCGCCGACATAATTAAAAATACATAAATAGCGCTTCGTGTTGACTCGGGGATCTATGCTAATGTATGTTAGCAGCTATCGGCAGACAGTCCCGGTCACGTCTGAGATATATCTTTTTTAAACAGTAAATCATCCAAAACTCTCATTAATAGACTCTCCCCGAATAAAAAGAAACTACAGATGTTACCTGATCGCGCCGACATAATTTAAAAATACATAAATAGCGCTTCGTGTTGACTTGGGATCTATGCTAATGTATCTTAGCAGCTATCGGCCGACAGTCCCGGTCACGTCTGAGATATATCTTTTTTAAACAGTAAATCATCCAAAACTCTCATTATTAGACTCTCCCCGAATAAAAAGAAACTACAGATGTTACCTGATCGCGCAGACATAATTTAAAAATACATAAATAGCGCTTCGTGTTGACTCGGAATCTATGCTAATGTATGTTAGCAGCTATCGGCCGACAGTCCCGGTCACGTCTGAGATATACCTTTTTTAAACAGTAAATCCTCCAAAACTCTCATTAATAAACCCTCCATGAATAAAAGGAAATTACAGATGTTACCTGATCGGCAGTAAGATGGTCGCTGCAGACATAGGACTCTCAGTAGGAACCCATCGGTCCCAAGTTCTCTGTACTTCCATTCTAGGCAAAGTTTCTCATCTTTTGGGAATTTGTGAAGGCTCACTTGTTCACTGCTGATATTAGAACACTCAAATGCGCTACAACGTGATGGCATATTTCAAGTTACACAAAAAAAAAAAGAAGCGACCTTTCAGGAAATGAATCGGTATGGCAAGCAGTTAACACACCAAACAAACAGGCAAGGCTCTGCCTGCTTCCCGATGGCACGTCACTGATGACGTATTGGGGAAATGCGCGGAATTTTAGGGGCGTACCCAGAGAAAAAAATACCATAATTTTGAATTAAATTTTAATATATTTATAATTTATTTTGCAAAAACGAAAAAAAAAAACCTCAATGATCTAAGATATATATATGTTATGACAAATATGCAAATTTACAACATCATGTCACAATACCTTTAAGAGGAGAAAGTTTAAGGAGGAAGTTTAAGGGAGTGGAGTGTTTTTAACCAGGAAGCATGTCAGCTCTCCGGCCGATCTCCGCTACACGTCGGTACGACTTGGCAAAGCATTTGACGACTTTGTTACCTCGTGAAGATGGTCAATCTCCCTCGGTCCAGTTGGTCAGTTCGTTTACCGTTCTTCAGCGTCTCCAGACGTGTGCCAAGACTCGGACCGTAGTAACGCACGTCCTGGTTGGCTTTTCAGAATAAAACTTTCCTTGGAGGAAAATTCATTCAGATGGAGATTTATAACCGGCATCTTATAAATCTTTTAACTGATGATGTGGTCATTAGCGTGTTGACCAGATGATCCATCAGTTCTTA
>JBBPBX010000145.1:0-25360 GCA_038048925.1 Garcialebias charrua | reverse complement strand
CAGGGAAACTCTGGCAGTTTCAAAGATCACAGTGTGATGTTTTAAATCAACTTTATTTATAAAGCACATTTTAAAAACCACAGGGTCAACCAAAGTGCTGTACAATAACATAAAAGACAAGTTAATTAAAAACTATAAAAAGCATACAAAAATAAATACATATACCAGTCTTACTGCAGGTGTGTTAACATGCCATAAAAGATAAGATCACGTGTTAAAAGCCAAGGAATAAATGTGTGTTTTTAAATAAGATTTAAAAAGTTTTGAGGACTGTCAGCAGCAACTGCTCAGCTGATCTGAGATCGGGGAGGGCAGGAAGGTTGAAGCAGCTCAGACAAATATGGTTTTGCAACTTTATCAAGCACCTTGTGCATAACTAAATAATAAAATATGTTTTAATACATCTTTATTGTAAAAATACTAAATTGGAAAATACATGGGTTTAAAGAAGGCAACAAGGTAGGATTATGAATTGGGTTTAAAGATTACAGCTCATGAGGTACTCATTATAGCATGACATCTCTTTCACAACATTCTGTCAAAGCCTTTATTGTGTTCTTCTTCTAGTGGTGGCTACTAGTAAATAGCTTGAGGGAACACTACTGCCACCATGTGGTAAGACGAGTAGGATTCTGGACCCCGCCCACAGAAGGGGTACAAAAAAGCTGTGGAAACAGAATATAGATGTGACCCGACCCGAACTGAGCCGATCTGAGCCGATCCAACCCGAGCCGAGCCGAGCGGTGGAAAAGGGGCATAAATTAAACGTGTCCAGAGCCGCAAAACGTGCTACAACTGCCATTATCAACTGGTGGCCCATGGGCCATTTTAAGTTTGTTTAGAGGGGGGCTTTTCTGGTCAGTAGGTGTGAAATTACAAAACTAAAAACATCCAATGATTGTTAACATTTATTGATATTTTTACATTTTAAGACAAAAAAAAAAGACTGGATTCCATCCACCCATCCATCCTTACATCCATCTTACTCATTTCTTCCTATATGGGTTGTAGGGGGTCAATGGTGCCCATATCCACGTCTCAAGTCTATCACAGAAGACTGGATTCTTAGAAAAAAAAAAAAGTTATTTTGCCAATTAAAAAAAATTAAAACAATGAACTGTGCATGCTTATGCATTTTTTTTTTAAATTGTGGGATACTTGAGTACCCTACATTGAAATAATAAAGTTAAAGCGAGTATAAGTACTTGTATCCACATATTTACGAAGGAAATGACAGGAAAACTGCTGAAACTAGACATTCTTTAAAACATAAAATTCAGTTTTATGTTAGTTTTGGTCAAAGCTGGAAAGAGTCGCTGTGGAGGGGCCAAAGAGCCACATGTGGCTCCAGAGCCACAGGTTGCAGACCCCTGGCTTAGAAGAACAGATATACTTTGTTTTAGGAGAAGACAGACAGTTAGGCGCCAAACACTGATTACAGCTGTTTCTCATTTCTAAACAAATCTAAACAGTTCAGCATGACATTAATTCACCTTTAGCAGAGTTCTTTTGACTCATTCAACCTTTATTTAGTCAGGTAAATCTTTTGAACCTCATGGGCTCATTTACGAAAGCGACCTGCTAAAACTAAAGAACAATGAACAGCAGTGGTAGAATTTCATTAAACAATAAACAAACAAACAATAAACAATAGAAAACAAAAAGAGAGAAAAAAACAAAAGATTTTTTTTCTTTTTTCTTTTTTTTTTAACAAAGTATCAAAAAACTAGCAAAACATTATAAGGTAGACGTATAAAATCAAAGACAGGAACAAATCTGCATTGGTTTTTGCCAGGATTCCAACAGATTCTGAAAACCATTTAGAGAAGTCAAGGTCGAGAGCTTCAGATCTTTTTGTAAGATATTCCATGAAGCAGGAGCGGAGTAGGAGAAGGCCCTTTTTCCAAGTTCAGTCCTCACTGACGGAACACTGCAGGTAATCATGTCCTGAGAGCGCACGCTGTAGCTGCACTCACGCAAAGACATGTAGGAGGAGATGTATGAGGGCAGCAGACCAAGAAGTGATTTAAAGATGAAAATGTACCAGTGGAAGAGTCTGCGTGAGGTTAATGATGTCCAGTTAACCAGTGAATACAGGGTGCAGTGGTGGGTACGATAATCACAACCAGTTATGAATCTTAGTGCACCATGATAGACAACATCCAACATCCGCAGGGTGCTTGTAGGAGCATTCATGTAGAGAATGTCACCGTAATCAATGGAGGGAAGGAAAGTCACAGATACAAGGCGTTTCCTAACATTCAGTGTTAGACATCAGAGTCAGTCAGAGTCAGAGAATCTTTATTGTCATTTGCACCGCATGTGGTACATGTGATGAAATGAGATTATGTACACAGGGTCCCAGTTACATTCAACAACTAAATGTAAGAGAAAAACAGTAATAACATCTAGAATTAACTAAGAAAAACATCAACTAGAAATACACTAAGCACTAATGTAATAGAAAAACAAAATCATTACAAACAGACAGCCGCACGAACATGAGTCTATATGAGCAAATGGTCACATATGAACACAGCAACAAGAAAACAGATCAGCATCAGCATGATGTGATATTTTGCAGTGTTTACTCTTATTATTTATTTATTCATGAGTCTAACAGCCTCAGGGTAGAAGCTGTTCCTCAGTCTAGTGGTTCTACACTTAATGCTCCTCAACCTCTTTCCTGAGGGGAGTGGGGCAAAAAGTGTGTGTGCAGGGTGAGTGGGGTCTTTCATGATGCAGGTGGCTCTTTTCCTGCATCTGGAGGTGTAAATGTCTGTGATAGAGGGGAGACTGACTCCGACAGACTTCTGTGCAGCCTTCACCACTCTCTGCAGAGCTTTTCTTTCCGCAACTGTGCAGCCTCCATGCCACACGTTGATGCTGGAGCACAGGATGCTCTCCACTGCACACCTGTAGAAGGAGGTGAGAACTGGGCTGCTCAGACCAGCTCGTCTCAGCCGTCTGAGGAAGTAGAGTCTCTGATGACCTTTCTTGATCAGGCTGGTGGTGTTGTTGCTCCAGCTGAGGTTATCATTCAAGTGTACACCCAAGTATTTGTAGCTGGAGACCACTTCCACTGCAGATCCACCTATGTTCAGTGGGGTGTGGGTGTGTTTGTTCCTTCTGAAGTCCACAATCATCTCCTTTGTCTTCTTCACATTCATGTGAAGGTTATTCTCTTTGCACCAGCTCTCCAGATGTTCCACCTCCTGTCTGTAGCTGGACTCATCATTGTTTGTGATGCATCCCACCACCGCTGTATCATCTGCAAACTTAACAATATGACAGCCTGGATGTGTGGCTGTACAATCATATGTGAGCAGAGTGAACAGAAGAGGGCTCAGCACACATCCTTGAGGAGAGCCAGTGCTGAGGGTAATGGTGGAGGAGGAGAAGTTGTGGATCTTCACGGACTGTGGTCTGTTTGTTAAGAAGTCTAGTACCCAGTTACAGATGGAGGGGCTTAGTCCAAGTGTGGATAGTTTGTCTATCAGAGTTTGGGGGATCATGGTGTTGAAGGCAGATGTGAAGTCCACAAAGAGCAGACGCACGTATGAGTCCTTCTGATCCAGGTGGGTGAGAGCAGTGTGGACCACAGAGGAGATGGCGTCCTCTGTTGATCGGTTCTCACGGTATGCGTATTGATGAGGGTCCACGTTCATGTTGATGGTTGTCTTGATGTGGGACATGACCAGTTTCTCAAAGCATTTTGCGACTATCGAGGTGAGGGCCACCGGTCTATAGTCATTCAGACCAGTCACTGTGGAGCTTTTTGGGACTGGGATGATGGTGGCAGTCTTCAGGCAGGTGGGAACTGTTTCCAGGGCAAGTGAGGTGTTAAAGATGTCTGCCAGCACATCGCAGAGCTGATCAGCACATTCTTTTAACACTTTCCCGGGAATGTTGTCCGGACCGGTTGCTTTGTGAGGGTTGATTCTCTTGAGACTACTCCTCACTTCTGCTGCGGTAACGCTGAGACGCTCTTCATCCGGTGGTGAGGTGAGTCTGGTGCTGGGTTCATTCAGTGTTAGACATGACCTGTTTCTGAAAAAGAAACCCAGTTTAACTTTCAGTTTCTTTACTAGGTTTTCCACGTGGAGTTTAAAAGAGAGATGTGAATCGATCAGGATACCCAGATATTTATAGGAATCAACAAACTCAATAGGGACACCATTTGAAGATACAATCAGAGGAGGATCTGCTGGAACCGCCTTCCTATTTGAAAAAAACATCCCTTTTGTTTTATCAGCATTTAGGACAAGTTTGAGATGGAACAAATCTGACTGGATGATGTCAAAAGCGGATTGTAGTAACTGGAAAGCCTTAGCTACTGTTTTATTTGACTAATGCACATTGGAAAATATATACCAGCACATTAAAGAGTGACTGCTCATTGCAATTAACAAATTATCATAAAATGACAAAGTTATACTGTGAATTATGTATGAATTAACATAAATTAACAGGAAGTCTTTTCTGATTTGTGTCTTGATTGAAATTATTAAAATAAAATAGTGGTAAAATGTCTCTCTGCAGGAATGAGTGAGAGGTGCTTCAAATATAGTTCGGAGACATGTAAAAAGTGTATCAGTAACCAGGGATCTGGTCCACTACAAAAGGGACAAAAAAATTAGGCAACTATAAAACTCAAATCCTCCTTCTAAAGTCATGACTCCTAACAAGATACCATAAATAATATTGGACCTCCTTTTAGTGGTATGAAGAAAACAATTGTTTGACTAACAGCTTAAAGGATGGCTGGGATTTGTTGACGATGCAGTTGTGGACCAAACTTGTGAGCTGTCAGTATCTTACCTGCAGCAGATGGCAGTCAGATGGATCTCAGTTTGAAAAATCAGGGGAGATATTTCTACAGTAAGCTAAGAAAAGCTACTAAGAAAAGAAAACAAAAGGCGTGTCAGAACACTGTGGATTGCTGCAGCACATTTTATGTGAAACACAAGTTGGAGGTGTTAGAATTACCTACTCCCATTTATCTAATGTAAAATGAAGGCATAAAGTGCAAGCTCATAATATAATGATAGTGCTGATTATGAATCAATAAATCTCTCAAACATGTAACAAATCACAGATAATGACACAAAAACAGACCCACCAGCTAGTTTTATGAGTTTTTCCACGGCAGGTTACAGTTAGAAAAGTAAATTAATAAAAACCTGCATTTTTTTAGAACTTATTCTATACTGGATGAAATAGTGGGGTAAAAAGGTAAAAGAGTCAGAGTCAGACAGAGAATCTGAAAGTTATGTGGTCCGTGGTCTATGGTTGTGTCAGGAAGGGCATCCGGCGTAAAAACAATTGCCAAATCTTCATGCGACTAGCTCACTGTGGCGACCCCTGACGAAGAGAGAAGCCGAAAGAAGATTAAAAAAAAGAACATATATACATACTGTATATATGTATACACGTGTATAAATAATTAACGGTAAGACCCAATTCTTTCCTCCTCCCATTCAAATGAAGTGTTGATGCATGTTCTCCGTTCTCAGTCAGTGAGGTAAATAAATTGTTAAATGATCTTGATCCAAAAAAATCTGCAGGTCCAGATGAACTTCCACCTTATTTCTTAAGGCTGGCTGCTCATATCATCACAGTCCCTGTGACTCACATCTTTAAAGGAGTGTGACTGGGCTTGCCTTCTGCTTCCAGCCAGAATTAGCAGGTCGTCCAGGTAATTCAAGACCCTGAGTCCTTGATTCCTAAGAGGGGTCAGGGCTGCATCCAGACATTTAGTAAATGTACGCGGAGCAGTCTTTAAATCGAAGGGCAAGGCTTTGAATTCATAAGCGTTTCCTTCTAACGCAAAACGGAGGAACTTTCTGTGTCTCCTCCACACGCCTATATGGAAATAGGCATCTTTCAAATCCACTGTACATGCGTAGTCTCCTGGTCTCACAGACTGGAGAACTTGCCGCAGGGTAAGCATGTTGAACTTGAAAGTTTTAATTCTTTTATTGAGAGTCCTAAGATCCAGAATCGGTCTCAAGGAATGGTCCTTTTTGGGCACCAGGAAGTACTTGCTGTAATGGCCAGAGTGTAGTTTGCATCCTGAGACCAAACTAATCACTCCCTTTTGCAACATCGTTGAAACTTCCTCCCTCAGCACGTGTGCACGTGCAGGGTTGATCTTAGATTGCAACACCCCTGAGAAACGAGACGGTCTCTTTTTGAGAACTGTAACTTGAGCCCATGACGTATTGTTGTCATGACCCAATCATTTGGTAGACACGCCTCCCAAGCCTGTGCATGCGTGCTGAGCCTGGATGACATGTTGAATTGCTGCTCCTTGTGTTTCAGCGCTGAAGGGGTTACCTTTGACCCCTCTCGCGCTTTTTCAAGCAGGCTGCTCGACCTAACAGAAGATATCGAAAGATCAGGCCGTCTCTAGCGGATCTCGTGAATCTTGCTATGGTTCATAGTTTGACCATTTGGTCTGGGTTTTTATAAAAATGGGACTCGAGTCAAGAACCAGGGCAGTCTGTGCTTTGGTATTTTTATTTTTGTACATGTCTGAAACAGTGTTTGATTTGTTTACATATACAATAGGCGAGTCATGTTTGGTGCGCGTACACATGTCGCCATCTCCTCGTAGTTTTTTACGAGCAGAGACTGGGATCAGAAAGTTAGGTTCCCGTACTTTATGGGCGGGCAAACCTGTAAAATTATCAGTTCGTCCTGGTTCATCAGGTCCGAAACTGGTTTCCGTAGGAGGAGGTCGAAGCAGCACTCGGACGGTACTGAGAAGCCTCACTGTCCCCAGCGGGTCTCTTTCGTGGGAGACCACGCGTGTTTTCCTTTGGTGGAGCAAATCTTTTCCTTGGGAAACCCTCGTGGAGGGCTTCAGCTTGTTTGCGTCTTTGTTCCAGCCTTGTCTGGACACGTTCCAGGGCTCCCCCAAAGAGTCCCGTCGACTCAATCGGGTGCTGGAGGAAAGTGGACCTCTGGTTCTCCGGGAGGTCCGAGAATGTTAGCCAAAGATGGCGTTGGGCGACAACTATTTCTGCCATTGCTTTGCCCTGGGAAATAGCTATTGCCCCTGTCTTGCAGAGCACAAGGTCAGAGGCACGGCGGACCTCCTCCATGGCCTCGGTTGCGGCCTGTTTGTCTTTTGTTACCTGGATATCCTGCAGTTTTTCTGCCAAGTACGCCTGCACCATGCTCGATGCATTCATTACGCGAGCCTTTACTGCATTCATTACGCGAGCCTTTACTACATTACTGCATTCATTACAGAGCCTCCATTCCCGCGACATCCAAGAGTCGGGACAATGGCAGCGTGATGGGAGCTCTGGGTCCCGCACAGGAGCGTTTGAGTTCCATGAGAAAGTCCGGAAAAATTGGCATTTTTTGCAACGTTGTCGGTTGCTTCGCGTAGAGGTAGCTTCCCGCCAGCCTCGTAGCCTGTTGGCGAGGCGTGGGGTCTGGCCACGTGACCTGCAGGGCATCAGTGGCCCTATGGCACAGGTCGAAGAGAGCAGGTCCTGTTCCGGAAGGTTCTGCGCTAGGTTCTGGGAGGAATCAACAGTTTCTCCCTTGTCACTGTATTTGACGTCTATGTCGGACACTTCTGGCGTCGAGTCCTCGACGGCAAGCGAGGAGTCCGACGCATTGTCCTCTCCGACTCGGCCACTGCATTCCAAGTCCACGTTTTCGAGCTCCGGTTCGGGAGTGCGACGTGTGACCTTCATCGCCGCGGTCCTCGACATAGATTTGGCCAACGTGTCCGCGCGTCGTTTCCTCACTGTGACTGTCATTCGATGACAGTGGGGGTAGAAGTCGGGGAATTCTAGCGCTTTCCTTGCATGCAGGATCCCTAGGCAGACAGGACAGGCCTCGTGGGTGTCCATTGCTGAGAGGGGGTAGCCGCATCCGCTGGGGCATGGGCGCGAGCGAGGACTCGTCGTCCTGGTTTTCTTCTTCTTTGTCCTCCGCTTTCCCTTCTCGGGAGCCATGTCCGGAGACGAGAAGAGTAGAAGTTGGTCCTAGTTTCCTTTTGTTCGAAGCCGTCTTCTCCGTCGTCTTGCTTTCGCTGGTAGACTGCTAGAGATTAGCAGGAGGTTGTGACGCAGTTAGCACCATTGAGCGAAGCTGCGGAAGAGAAGAAAAACTTCGGGTAAGTAGAAGAATGTTGGACTAGCTTTCGCCAGCTCAGCAGTATGCAGGAACATTTTCTCTGTTCGCTCAGTGTAGGGAGCAAGCTCACCTCAATCAAGCAATGCGACAACAGAGAAGTCCCGCGAATTTCAGGTGTTTAAGCGAGGTGAAGGGCAAAAAGAGAAAAATGGACGGACGTCGGTCGCTTAAATGCCCAGAGGGCGGGGCCTCTGGCGCAACGCTGACGCCCCTGTCGTAAAGGCGTGAATGTATTCCTTCAGGTAATTGCACGGGGGCGCAATTCCCATAGCATATGTTGCACCGAGAGACCAAGACTGAAAGGGAACTTTATTGTCATTTATACCACATGTGATGAAACGAGATTATGTACATAGGATCCCAGTTACAGTACATCCAACAATAAAATGCAAAAGAGGAACAGTAATAAGATATAAGATATGAACTAAGAAAAACATCAACTAAAAATTCACTAAGCACTAATATCATGGAAAAACATTACTCCAAACAGCAGCACAAACATGAGTCTGTATGAGCAGATGGGCACGAATGAACAGAGCAACATGAAACAGATCAGCAGCAACATGAAACAGATCAGCAGCAACATGAAACAGATCAGCAGCAACATGAAACAGATCAGCATGATGTGATATTTTGCAGTGATTATTCTGATTATTTATTCATGAGTCTAACAGCTTCAGGGTAGAAGCTGTTCCTCAGTCTAGTGGTTCTACACTTAATGCTCCTCAACCTCCTTCCTGAGGGGAGTGGGGCAAAAAGTGTGTGTGCTGGGTGAGTGGGGTCTTTCATGATGCAGGTGGCTCTCTTCCTGTATCTGGAGGTGTAGATGTCTGTGATAGTGGGGAGACTGACTCCAAAAGAGGGCAATAATTCCACTTAATAACCCACTTCTATTCTCTCACCTTTAACACAATGTGATTTGTTTTGATCCTTTCTGTAATGGTAAATGGAGCTTATTTATATAGCGCTTTCCAGCCCCCTGTGAGGAGCCCCAAAGCGCTTTACAATACCAACCATCCACCCATTCATACACACATTCATACACCGGTAGCGGCGACTGCCATGCAAGGCGCCTTCCAGTCTTACCGGGAGCAACTCGGGGTTAAGTGTCTTGCCCAGGGACACAACGACACATGGTGTGGGGAACCGGGATTCGAACCTCCAACCTTCCGATCGGGGGACGACTGCCATTACCACTACGCCACGGCCGCCCCTAATATACACTGTTCACCATGTTAGTTAGTTTCTGTTGCTGTTTCTATCTACATTTTGTTTTTTTGTTTTCCTGTCTGCTTTGCTTGTTTGTTTCTATTGTACAGCACTTTGGTTGGCCTTGTGTCTGTTTAAGTGCTCTATAAATAAAGTGGTATGGTATGGTATGGTATGGTAATAAAGATGGATTTTCAAGAAATTATTTACTTCAGGGACACAAGTACTTGGGCTTACTCTAACAAATAAACCAGACTTTTGACAAATAGCTAGTAAAATATTTATGAATCGATTCATAATGTACTTTTAATTTCAGCCTAATGATTTGTCTTGTGCAGCACTATTCACAATCAAATCATTGTTTAATCGTTTGTCAACATAGAGTTGGACAAAGTTGGGAAGTGTTTAGGTGTGTGTGTGTGTGTGTGTGTTTAAGGTCAGTACTGAGGTCATGACTGTTTAGTCTGGAGGTTTCTCCTGAGTGGCGACAACAAACTTTCTGTTCATGTTGCTGATTTATAGTTATACCACCTCAACTTTGGACGTTTGTAGTTCTGTCAAAACATACATGCGTACCGATATGTTATTGTAGCAGTTCGAAGATAGGTTAACTTAATGTCACTCTGGGAATATTACCGAAAGGAAATATTTTAAATATATTTTATAGTTGTTTTAAAATTCTTGTGCACATTAACTCCAAAAGACACAATTTCACTGTACAAGGGATAATAGATTGTGTTCTATCTGTACAACTGAAGCTCTCACTTATAGAAAGGACTGATGCAAAATGAATTTCTTTAAATATCCAACGCAAACATTTAAAATAAAATTAAACCACACGTGAGTGTGGACATGCTAGAATAATCTATAGTATAGTATATTCTTTCCCCTTACATCTCATGCACTCATGCAATAGTGTACGTACCAGTTTTGATCCAAATGAAGAGTCACAGGGAGAGACCCATGACAGAATGACATAAGTAAAAGTTAGCATTTGCAACACAGAGGCTACATAAACCAACATACAGAGCTCAAGAGCTGCCTTAGGGGACAACAGTCAGGTAAGGGTGTGTATATGTCTGAGTGTCAAAGCACAACTAGCTATCATTGGCCTTCTGTGATGCACGAGTGGTGATATGCTGGCATCCTTATCATGGGAAATAAGTCAGAAAACAGGTAGCTGCACATGGTTTGGAAACTGGTTGACATTGCTGTGGCAGGGTGGGTGGAGGTTGCATGTAATTTCAAGTAGCGTATCAGCTGAATGTCTCACTGTTCGCTTCAATCACGTGACCAGTGTAAACAAAACAAAGTTTCAATGCAAATGCCAAGGTACACATTACTCTCAAAGTCAAAGTCAAAGTCAACTTTGTTGTCAGAACTGCAATATGTACAGGTCATACACAGGACCGAAATTGCGTTTCTCTCAGTCCCTCGGTGCAACAGTAACCATCTAAACACTAAAACACTAAAACATTTAATACACATAAGCATAAAATAGTAAAAAAGTGTAACACTGTCCTGAGTTTTTTCATAATAGTATAAAAGTATGAAAATTTACACCAACACTGAAACACCAAACACCCAATGAACATAAGCATAAAATGAAATAATAAAAGTGTAATACTGTCCTGAGTTTTTGCATAGTAGTATGAAAAGTATAAAAACGTAAATCTATAAAATAAACTGAAGTTTCTAGCGTTGACATTTGCAAAGAGTGGCACAGCAGCATATAAGTTAATGTACACAGTATATGTATGAGGTAGTTGATGTTGGTATAGAGGCAAAGTGGCATATGCAGTGAGGCACATAAGGCACATTTGGCATCCTTAGATAAGGCTAGTCAGAGAATACTGTATATGTATCAGCAGTAGTGTAGATAAAAGTAGTGTAAATGTAAACAGTAGTAATAAATGTAAACAGTAGTAATAAATGTAAACAGTGTAAACAGTAGTAATAAATGTAAACAGTAGTAATAAATGTAAACAGTATTAATAAATGTAAACAGTGAATGTAAACAGTAGTATGACTATAGGCAGTAATGTAATACAAACATTAGTGCAAATATGAGAAGTAGTGCAAACTGAATGAGCACATGACCGAGAGTTTAGTGAATAACCCGTTTGATGACACAGGGTCCAGTGTTAAAAACTTTGTGTTGAGTGGTAATGTGTGAGAAAGTTTTTTGTGTTAAGGCAGTTCAAATGGGAGGGGAGGCAGAGCAGGCAGAGTGTTTAGCATTCTGACTGCCTGATGAACAGAGCTGTCTCTCAGTCTGCTGGTTCGAGCCTGGAGACTCCTCAGTCTCCTCCCTGATGGCAGCAGTCTAAAGCGGCTGTGTAGTGGGTGTGTGGGATCACCTGCCATGCAGAGGGCTTTCCGAGTGAGGCGTTTGCTGTGTAAGTCCTGCAGTGAGGGCAAGGAGGTGCCGACGATCTTCTCAGCTGCTCTCACAATGCGCTGGAGGCTCTTGCGGCAGGATGCAGTACATGCACCAAACCACACAGTGATGCAGCTGGTCAGGACACTTTCTATGGCACCTCTGTAGAAGGTGCACATGATGGGGGTTGAAGCTCCAGCCCTTTTCAGCTTGCGGAGAAAGTAGAGACGCTGGTGAGCCTTCTTTGCCAGTGCTGCAGTGTTCCTGCTCCAGGACAGGTCCTTTGAGACGTGCACTCCCAGGAACTTGGTGCTGTCCACTCTCTCCACTGCGGTGCTGTTGATGGTCAGAGGGGCATGTTGTGCATCCCTCTTCCTGAAGTCCACGACAATCTCCTTTGTCTTCTCCACGTTGAGAGTGAGATTGTTGTGTCCGCACCACAAGGCCAAGCGGCTCACCTCGTTCCTGTAGTCCGTCTCATCGTTGTTGCTGATGAGACCTACCACTGTTGTGTCGTCCGCAAACTTGATGAAGTGGTTGGAGCTGTACGATGGTGTGCAGTCGTGCAGCATGGCCTACATAGCCCATTAATGGTTCTGTGAGTCAGGTTCTGCTCATCAGTGCAACTATGGCTCCAGCTTCAGCTCCTGCTTGTGTGTGCAGAGGTAATTTGCTAAAGAACACACAGCAAGCAAAACACACTTTTGTTAATTTCAACAAAACACCACTGTACTCTTCACCACACATAAAACGTTCACACAGCACAGCCAGTCCTGAAAAACATAGAGCAGCCATTTACAATTAAAACTCATGGAACCATATGATGCACTGTCCTGTTAAATACCCAGCAGGTCACAGAAAAAAAAGTATTTTTTTATTGGCAACACTCAATCTCTTCCTGAAACCAGCCACTAGGGAGCACAAGCCAGTGTATCTCTTGTGCCGGTCCCAAGCTCGGGTAAATGGTAAGTGTTGTGTCAGGAATGGCATCCGATGTAAAACACTTGCCAAAACCATAATGCGAGTTCATCAAAGTGAAACCATACCGGATCGGTCGAGGCCCGGGTTAACAACGTCCGCCACCGGTGCTGTTGACAAACAGGGTGCCGGCGGAAATTGTACTACTGTTAGTCGAAGACGCCGAGGAGGAAAACGTGTCAGGAGACAGAGGGAGAGGAGGAAAGTGAAGAATGTAGGACTGAGGGTTGCAACTCTAAATGTGGGGACAATGACAGGCAAAGGTAGAGAGCTGGCTGACATGATGCAGAGAAGAAAGGTAGATGTTTTATGTGTCCAAGAGACCAAGTGGAAGGGCAGCAAGGCTCGCAGTATTGGAGCAGGGTTCAAACTGTTTTACCATGGTGTGGATAGAAAGAGAAATGGAGTAGGGGTGGTCCTGAAGGAGGAGTTGGCAAAGAATGTAGTAGAGGTGAAGAGAGTGTCAGATAGGGTGATGTGTCTGAAGGTAGAAGTAGAAGGTCTGATGCTAAACATAGTCAGTGGTTATGCTCCACAGGTTGGATGTGATGGGGAGGAGAAAGATACATTTTGGAAAGATTTGGATGAAGTGATAGAGAGTATTCCCAGGGAGGAAAGAGTGGTGATTGGAGCAGACCTGAATGGACATGTTGGTGAAGGAAACAGAGGATGAGGAAGTGATGGGTAGGTTTGGTGTCAAGGAAAGAAACCAGGAAGGACAGATGGTGGTGGATTTTGCCAAGAGAATGGAAATGGCTATAGTCAATACCTATTTCCAAAAGAGGGAGGAACATAGAGTGACCTATAAGAGTGGAGGAAGGAGTACACAGGTCGACTACATTCTGTGTAGAAGAGGAAACCTGAGGGAGATTGGAGACTGTAAGGTTGTGGCAGGGGAGAGCGTGGCCAGACAGCATCGGATGGTTGTGTGTAGAATGACTGTTGTTGCGAAGAAGAGAAAAAGAGTAAAACCAGAGAAGAAGACCAAATGGTGGAAGCTAAAGAAGGAAGAATGTTGTGAGAAATTCAGGGACGAGCTCAAAGAAAGAGATTAGCCAAGAAGAAATATGACAGTGAGAGGACTGAAGAGAGGAGACAGGAATATAAGGAGATGGGACATAGAGCAAAGAGGGAAGTAGCTAAGGCAAAGCAGAGGGCGTACAATGAGCTATATGGGAGACTGGACACTAAAGAGGGCGAGAAGGACTTGTACCGATTGGCAAGACAGAGGGATCAGGCTGGAAAGGATGTGCAGCAGGTTAGGCTTATTAAAGATGGGAATGGGAATGTTCTAACAAGTGAGGAGAGTGTGATGGGAAGATGGAAGGATTACTTTGAGGAGCTAATGAATGAAGAGAATGAAAGAGAAAGAAGAGTGGAGGTAATAGAAACTGTGGACCAGGAAGTGGGAAAGATTAGTGAGGGTGAAGTCCGGAAAGCTCTGAAAAGAATGAAGAAGGGGAAGGCAGTAGGACCTGATGACATACCAGTGGAGGTTTGGAAATGTCTTGGAGAGGTGGCAGTGAGGTTTTTGACTCAAATATTTAATGGAATATTTGAGGGTGACACACGATGAAGATCTGGGAGAGAGTTGTGGAAGGAAGGCTTAGACAAGAGGTGACTATCTGTGAGCAGTAGTATAGTTTCATGCCAAGAAAAAGTATCACAGATGCCATCTTTGCTTTGAGGATGTTGATAGAGAAGAACAGAGAGGGTCAGAAAGAACTCCATTGTGTGTTTGTGGATTTAGAAAAAGCATATGACAGGGTGCCAAGAGAGGAGGTGTAGTATTGCATGAGGAAATCTGGAGTGGCAGAAAAGCATGTTAGACTGGTAAAGGACATGTATGAAGACAGCAGGACATGTATGAGGACAGCAGGACAGTGGTGAGATGTGCTGTAGGAGTGACAGATAGCTTCAAGGTGGAGGTGGGAGTGCATCAAGGATCGGCTCTGAGCCCCTTCTTGTTTGCTCTGGTGATGGACCGACTAACAGATGAGGTCAGGCAGGAATCCCCATGGACTATGATGTTTGCAGATGACATTGTGATCTGTGGTGAGAACAGGGAACAGGTGGAAGAGAACTTGGAGAGGTGGAGGTATGCACTTGAAAGAAGAGGAATGAAAGTCAGCCGTAGTAAGACAGAGTACATGTGTGTGAATGAGAGGGAGGCCAGTGGAACAGTGAGGCTACAAGGAGCAGAGGTCACAAAGGTGCAGGACTTCAAGTACTTGGGGTCCACTGTCCAGGAAAATGGGAAATGTGGTAAAGAGGTGAAAAAGAGAGTCCAGGCAGGATGGAGTGGATGGAGAAAAGTTTCAGGAGTGATTTGTGACAAAAAGGTGTCAGCAAAGGTGTAAGGGATTATAAGGAGGTCAATATTAATACTGACCTCTTTACCTTAATTAATTTACTTATTCAGATTGAATAGTAATTTCACGGATTCTTTTCTTTTTCAGTTTACCCAATATTTCTGTGATCTTTACGATGGATAAATAAACAAAGCCATTAAGTGACACAGACGTTAACTTAGTTGGTATGCCAGGCGACACTACCATTTATTTAAAATAAATCACTAAATTAACACCATTACACTTGATTGATATGATTTCACTTTCTTTCAATTTAATACGTCAGCACACTTAAATTCAACACAACAGACTTCAATACTGGATGTTAACATATTTAGTCTGTGGGCTCTTTAGCTTAAAATAGTTTCCAGCTTAGAATTGAGGGAAAGGAGAGGAGGAAAGATTTAAGAAGAATTGGGAGGTTAAGAGAGGAAGTTTATCTTGCATTTATGAAACCAGATGACACTCTTCCATACGCGTCCAGCTAAGATATCATCACACCTCCAGCAAGCAAACAGCGGCTCCTTTACCTTAAGACGTCCGCCTCGGTTCTGGTAAAGAGCTGTGATCAGCCTTGGACGAACGAGTCGTCGGTCCCGCAAGTCCAAGCTGGACTCCACACGTGTTTACCTTGTCGGTGTCGGTGATACTCGCTTTCGTCGGCAGAAGCCGTGGCAGTCGTGGTTTTTGGCTCAAGATAACTTATTCCAGGAAGGAATAACAAAGTTTTGAGCTTACGCTCATTCGACGTGGACTCATAACAGCAGGTTATCAGTCCTTAGCTGAAGACGAAGGTCGTTAGCTCTTGACCAAACGTACCCCAGCTCTTTGGGAAAGGTTCACATCTCTTTGAAGTTCCCAGAAACTCTGAAGCGTTTCAGCAAAACTTAGAACTTAAAGAAGGATCATGAGAGGAGTGAGGCTCGTCTCTTTTTCATTGGTCCACTTGTTATCACTATTCAAGGTGAAATTCAGCGCAGAGAAGGAAATTGTTTAGGAAAAGTATCTGAGTGAGAGACTTTCAGACGCTAGATGAGAGTTTTAGCTGAAACTCGACAAAAACAATTTCAGTGTAAGTCAGTTTGACATTTTAGCTGAACTTTGACACCTTTTCACTTGCAGAAATGACACATTGATGTTTCACATTTAAAGAATAACAGCATATAACATATATCATGAAAATGACAAAAGTTATTCTTTTGATCACATTAGAATAAAATCAAAGATAGAAATAGTCTCTTTTGATGACTATATTCTCAGATTACAACTAATGGAATGATTTTGTGGTAAATGTCTTGCTTTACTGAGAGGTCAGTAAAGGTCATCACTGGACAGTTCAAAAACCTTAGTTTGACCCTGGGTAGGTCCACTACAAAGGTCAAAGGAAAAGTTTAAAAGACAGTGGTGAGACCAGCTATGTTGTATGGTCTGGAGACAGAGACATGGACAAAAAGACAGGAGAAAGAACTGGAAGTGGCAGAAATGAAGATGCTGAGGTTCTCCTTAGGAGTGACAAGGATGGATAAGATCAGGAATGAGATCATCAGAGGTACAGCACATGTTGAACAACTGGGAGATAAAGTTAGGGAGGACACACTGAGATGGTTTGGACATGTCCAGAGGAGGGACAGTGGGTATATTGGTAGAAGGATGTTAGAAATGCAGCTGCCAGGAAAAAGACAAAGAGGGAGGCCAAAGAGGAGATATATGGATGCAGTTAGAGAGGACATGGAGGTAGTTGGAGTGAGGACAGAGGATGCAGAGGACAGAGTGAGGTGGAGGAGAATGACTCGCTGTGGCGACCCCTGAAAAGGGAAAAGCCGAAAGAAGAAGAAGAAGAATCTCTTCCTGCATGATTTTTGCATTAAACATGCACTAAAACATAAATATTTGAATAAAGACCTTGAATTTCTATAAAGGATGTCTATTTGTTGCCACCCTTTGTGCCAGAGAAATAATGAAATTATAGCTATTTTGGTAAAATGTTGTTTTGCAGAATCTGGAGATTTTGTAAGATCTTGTGGGATCTGTTAGTGCCCAGAATGTATGTAGAATGACTCTCAGCTACTACTACACAACATTTCAGCTTAATATTTGTAAAATCGACCAAGTTCAACCTGTGCTCATGTTGGCCTTTGTGTTGGCTCATTATACATGATTAGCTGTGACGTCCAGTGCTTCATGAGATATTTTGCTAACATTACAGAGAAACACACACACATGCAAAGACACAGACACTTTAGTTCGCCTTTTGCCTTTTGTCTGTGAGCAACAAGTACAGTAAAACACAGGGCAATTAAAGTGGCCTGCGGGTGACTTCAATCTGGCCCACTTCATTAAAAAATAAAAAATAAAAATAATTTTTTGGTTCTGGGTTTGGGTTTTTGAGGCAGCACAGTGGCACAACTGGTAGAGTTGCTGCCTCTCAGCAAGAAGGTTGCCAGTTCAAATCCCGGCCCGGGGAGGGGGCTTTCTTTGTGGAGTTTGCATGTTCTTTCTGTGCATGAGTGGGTTTTCTCCAGGTACTCCAGTTTCCTCCCACAGACCAAAAACATGCTTATTAGGCTGATTGATGACTCTAATTGTCTCTAGGTGAGTGAGAGGGAATGGTTGTTTGTATCGCTTGTCTGTATATGGCCTTGTGATGGACTGGAGACCTGTCCAGGATGTACCCCGCCCCTCGCACATTGATTGCTGGACATGGGCACCGGTGATCCTCGTGACCAAAAATGGAAGAAGCGGGTAAAAAATAATGGATGAATGGATTGGATTTTGAGATCTGTTTATTGCATTTCTGATTGAATGCAATAAAATAAACAAATTGAAAAAGTAACAGATCATTGTAAAGTTTGGTTATTATTTTAATCGCTGGATGTCCAGCCCCTGAGCTGTTGGCTTTCAGAAACTGTGGCCCCTGTGCAGTGGCGGTTCCTTATATGGACAAAATGGGCGGCCACCCAGGATGGCCTCCAGCAGTTGGCGGAATAACATTGCACAGTTTAGGAAAAAGAGAAAAGAAGAAGAAGAGGAGACGCCGCTCCTCATTTAATTTTTTTTTTTTTACCGCGCTGCTCCTAGGCCGCCCCACCCCTCATTTATTCACATGGCATCAGTTTATCACTGCAGCGGCTGCGGGAGCTGCACCTCCTCAACCCAGGGCAACGCCGACTCCACTTTTAGTTTGTTTACGTGCCCGGAGGTGACACGTAAGTGAGGTCCTTCTCCGTAAGTGCGGTCAGTGGAAAGATGGAAGGGAGAAAAAGCAAGGGTGGTGTAGAGAAGAGAATAATTAAAAAGAGAAAGGTTTTGGAAACAGACGTAGCTAAATGTACAAACATTGTGATGGGGATTTTAAACCCCTGTTACCTTAATAAAAACCACACAAGATAAACAAGAGAATTGAGTTAGACACAAATAATGAGACTTTGCAAAGGGGAAAGACTTTTAATGTCTTCTAAAACTTTGTTTGGTCTCAAAATACATTGTCCAGCACAAATCCAAATTGTGCTGGATATGACAAGCTATTTAAACAAGAAGGAGGTGGAGTTGACAAGCTCTGACGTCTTACAGATAAAACAAACGAGTCATGGTTCTTATCTAACAGGAACATATAATCCAAACATTGTCAAGGCTTAAAGACTTTGTCTTTTCTGTATCAAGGAGAAAAACAAACAAACATGTTTATACTATCAAATACAGTATAAGTGTTTGTTCGGAACACCTATATTTGATATAAGTGAGTTGGGTAAGAATTATTATGTCAGAGTAATTAGTTTTACATGAGAAATGTTGAACATCTCCATCATCCCATCCTCTTATCATATAAACTTAATTATGTGAGTGTTATGGAAACCAACCCCGAGGCCGAATTCGAATTAGGGGTAAAAAAAAACTCATACCACCATCCCGTTGCCTCCACAGTAATGTCCAGACAACTCAGGATCACCCTTTTAGGATGGTTTGAGAGATGTACAAATTTATAGGCCGTTTGTGTAATTAAACACTTACGAGGTCAGTTTACTGACTTACCTATAGTTTGGATGAAAGATCCGAGCAGATTTTATCTACACAAATCTACCATCAGTTTCACGGGGTCTCAACTTTTTCAAATTAAATCAATAAATCGGTGATGTGATTAGCCAGAAATGTAATTTCACGAGAGACTTCAACTTATGTTGGTCTACCAGAAAATAGACCTTTTATTGAAATTATCATGAAAGTACATTAAACATTTGTATCGATATTAGCTCTGATTTAATAACTACGTTGACAAGAATTCAAAATAAAACAAACAGACAGTTAGAAACTTTTCTGTTGGCACATTACTTAACAGATTAATAGCTTATGGAAAATAAGAAATAGGAGGAAGATTTGAGAAATGAAAGCTAAGTTAACCGAAGTTGGTTATTTTGAACCAGACTGGGTGACACCTTTTTCCCACACGAGCAGACTGCTGGGCTCCCGCACGCTCAAACACACCACGACTCGTTACCTGTTGACGGTTCGTCTCTTGGAGATAAGAGTGGAGAAGTGTCTGGACACACACGTGGATGGGTTTGTCCAACGGCCGTCCAGTTGAAACTTCAGCGTGTGTGGCTGATTCACGATACGAGGAAACTCGCCTCCCTCGGCAGGAAACAAAGGTCAAGCGCACAGACTGATTTTTCAAAATAAAACTTCAGAAAACAAATTCTTCCAGAAGATGAGTGAATGAGTTACAGTAAGCTTTACTGTAACTCCAGCTGAAACGTGGGTCTAATTGACACAATGACCGGAACGTCTCCAGCTTTTCCAGAGGAGAAAAACAGTTGGTAGCAAGTTCTCTCCTTTCAACACTAAAGGGAAAAGCGGAAGTCTCCCTTTATATGGGAGGCGGGGTCTTCCCCACCTCCTTAATGACTACTGGTTGGTTTAACAAAATAAGAGATGGATATTTCATCTGATAGGCAGAACTGTCTCTGACGGACAACAGGAAAACTGTTTACAGAATCGGCCAGATGGCCTGCTTGTGAGCACAGAGAATATTATGGCTAACTTTCACAGACAAAACAGAGAAGGAAGTTGCAAGTTAAAAGTTTACCATGGCTCATGTCCCAGATTCAGAACCTGCTTGTTCTTGCAGAAATAAAACCAGCAGAAGGTCAAAACTCATGAAAGTAACAGATCATCATTAAAATGACAAAATATACTGTAGATCAATTCTGAATTAACACACATTAAAGAGAAAGTTCAATCTGATTAATTAGTGTCCATTAATTCAAAATAATTGTAACGAAATATAGTGTCCATTTGTTTCCTTGAGAGTTTCAAGAAGGTGTAACACTGAGAGTTTCAGAGAGATGCAGAGAGGTGTACTTGAAGGTCAAGACAGAGGGCCTGTATCACTACAGAGATTATAAAGTTTTGGAGAACTCTGTAGTTTTGATTGTCATATTTCATGACTTATTTCAATGTTGGAGAGAAATAAAGATTTGAGGAGAATTTTACAGTGGGTATGGTCTCATTTCATGGCTTATGTCAATGTTTTAAAAGGAATAATATTTTTAGCAGGGATTAGAATTTAATCACAAAAACCAAAAGTTTTTCCAAAGAAATAAAACTTTTAAGAAGAAATATATATATGTTTAATAAAGGAACTAATCTATTTGATTTAATTTGTGTTAAATAAATAAAAGAAACAAGCTATTTAACTTGTGTTAAAAAAATAAAAGAAATAATCTATGTAGCAAAAAACGCCTAAAAAAACATACCCAAATTAAATTAGAAGCTGTTCTTGAACCCTTTGGAGTACAAGCAAAAGCTTGGTGTCTTTGTAAAGATAACACTTTGAATTTTTTGTTTCAGCAGTCAAATTTGTTGTATCTGTTATTATTTTGTATTTATTCAAGTGAGAACACACAGAAATCAAGCTTTTTTTTTTGCCTCGCCTGAAAATGTTTATATTTGTCAAGCACCTGCAGACTGACACAAGAAGATATGGACTGGAAATTGATATGAGCCTAAAGAGTGAAGTCTTTACTATGACAGGTTCAAATTTGAAGTCAATAGCATAAAAATTGAGAATTTTGTGCCTGTTTTTATATGTGCATGTTCAGGCGGACCTCAAACCTATCCAAAGCTACCCAAACTGTGCCAAATGGGTAACACCAACTTCAAAAGTCTGTAACTTCTGAATACTTCAACATACAGACTTCAGTGAGGGCTCTATTGAAAGCTCACATCAACCCTGTTCCATTCCTATATTTACTCTCAAACTGATTGAAATAACTGTAATATATGAAAAACAGAGTAAAATGTTCTTTTTGTTAGTGTGCATAAAAAAGGCTCCTCAAAACGTACTTTTTGTAAACAAATATTTATATATTGTAAAAAATAAACAATAAAAAACACACTCACTGCAAACTATTTACATTTTGGCCTCCTCTCCTACCTCCTCTCCTGCTGTTCTCTCACATCTCCACAGCTTCATTTCCACAGCTAGAAGTATCATCACTGGAATACTTCTGTCCTCCTTGATCCCTTCTAGGTAGACACTCTGAACCAGTTTGCCTGAAGTGAAAAAGGAAAATATTGATTATGTTGAAGACAGACAGACAGGCACACAAGAAAGAAATACATGTCAGAGCACTCGTAAGTCAGGGACTACCTGTACAGAAATAAACGGGACGGGACTGACGAAAACTCTTACTTCTTTATTCTATAACAGCAGTATAAAATAGCAGTACTGTATAAAATAGTTTTCACTTACTGCTCAAGTAATGCATCTCTCCCATTGATCTCCCCCATCGATAAAAGCAGCTTCGATCAGAATCATCGAGAAGACGCCTCAGGCAAGGAGTTTTTTTGACATGCCCTGGTCACTAATCCCTCCTTGTAAACCCAATTCCAGAGCCTCTTCTGTGCTGTATTTTATTTTTTGGGGCATTTAGCCATTGCGACACGGTGAAAAAAGTTCGGAAAAGCAATCGTAGAAGTCAGTATATAAAAGTTATCTGTTTTACGCACAAAGGCGCATGTGTTGCGCACAAACTATGAGTCCCTTGCGCAGTGAAATTTAAAACTCCCAGTAACTCCCACCCCCTCATGCCATACATCTCCACGACGGGATTTTCATTGGCTATACGTCTGTCGCATCAGAATCAGCGTCTGATTTGATTGCCCAAAGCCCCACGTGGGAAAGTAGGCATTGGGTGATTTTTTCGTCGTCACTGTCGGTGGATTTGATTGGCTCTAACGACTGAAAAGTTTCACTCAGTTGGTCAAAATTGGTGTCAATCAAAAGCAGAGACCTTATAAAAGAGTTCTAAGATGCCCAAATTTACAAAACTTCCATATTTGGGAATGACTTAGCATAGTATGCAAATTTATGTCACGCGGGCCCGCGTGCTTGTTAACAGGGTGTTACCTATCTATCTAATTTGTGTTAAACAACTAAAAATAACTAATCTATTTAATTTGTTTCAAACAAACAAAAATAACTAATCTATTTAATTTGTTTTAAACAAATAAAAAGAACCAATCTATCTAAGTTGTGTTAAATAATTAAATAGAACTAATACACTTTCAAAG
This sequence comes from Garcialebias charrua, assembly GCA_038048925.1. Classification (NCBI taxonomy): domain Eukaryota; kingdom Metazoa; phylum Chordata; class Actinopteri; order Cyprinodontiformes; family Rivulidae; genus Garcialebias; species Garcialebias charrua. Next base: position 2,713 of record JBBPBX010000145.1, on the reverse strand, counting down.
ATGTGGGAAATAATTTTCAAACACACAACAAAATAGCCCTTTATGGGCACAAAAATAAAATAAGTTTTCAGTTGGTTTGAAATTTCTTTGATATTAACTAATGCCCAGGAAAGCGAAAACAACGGTCTTGAACTTAAAAAATGAAATAGATCAACCATTCTTCTTCATAGTATCCATCTTCTTCTTGTGAGGGGGGAGGAGGTTCAATGTCTTTCCTAGAGAGGGAGTGTCCCGTTTTCAGAACAAGTTCTTTCTGTTCTTTGGAGAATTGTTTGTGGCATAAGTTATTAATTTCATCTGGGGGGAGGGGTTGTTTGTGGCATAAGTTCATTTCATCTGGGGGAGAGCTTTTGTGAGCATGTGAAACTAGTCCAGTTTTTCTTGGGGGAGAGCCTTTGTGTGTGAAATAAGTCAATTTTTTCTGCGGGAAAGCTTTTGCTTGTGGGATCAGTTCAGTTCTGCTTGGGGGAAAGCTTTTGTCTGTGGAATAAGTCAATTTTTTCTGTGGGAAAGCTTTTGCTTGTGGGATCTGTTCAGTTCTGCTTGGGAGAAAGCTTTTGTGCGCCCTGTGGGCGAAGGGCATCAGGCAGTTTGATGGGCATCCTTCACTTCTTCAGACAATGGTTTCATGTCGTCTTGTCTTGTCCAACTGCCTGTTCCTGGGTGCTTAGTCCATTCAGGCATGGGTGCTAGATTGCGGGCACAGTAGCAGGTCGCAAACTTGAATTGTGTGTGGCATAGGGTAGTCGGCCCACTTGTCCTCACAAAGTGGGGAGCTTTGCTCTGACCAGATCCATCTCAAAAACTGGCTCAGCGATTGTTCCAAACTTCTTTTTCAGGGGTGCACCGGTCTCAGTTGTAACAGGAGCTGCTCTTTCTCTCAAGAAGATGACAAGTTCTTTCCACCACTTGTTAGGGTCCTGTTCACCCTCGTTTTCAGCCATCCCTAGCAGGACCTAGTTTGAGGCGGGATTCACTGGCAGGAGTTCTGGAAATCTGTAGTCTTTTGAGAGAAGAACTGGACACCAAAAAACTTGCAAATTGTTAAATAAAACTTTAAGGCCTTTGGATCCCATGAACCATTTGTGGTTTGGGGAAGGCCTAACTGTGGGTAACTCCTTAGTGAGTTAAATCTGTTAACTTACACTAAATTCATTAGAGTTGGAGTGGAGGGGAAACTGGTATAATGCCAGCCTTTGCTCCTTCTCTTTCCTTTTTAAGTACACTTTAGAACAACACTCACCAACAGTACATTTGGGGACGGGGGTGTGTGTGTCGGGGTCTTGATTTGTTAATTTCAATTTTATTTATTTATGTATTTATTTATATATATATATTATTTATTTTTCTCTTACCCCCCTGGTTGCCTGGCGGACATTCTGGGGGTGGGCCGTCAGGGGTTGTGCTGGGGTGTGGGGGGGTTCGGGGCCTGCGGGTTTGCCGTGGGCGGGACTGGCAGTGCGCTCCCCCTGGGGCTGCTTGGGCTCGGGTGTCCTGTCCTGTCCTGTCGGCGGGGCGCGGGGTGGGCCGGATCTTGGATGTCTGCTACTCTCCACCCCAGAATGAATGGGCCTACCTCCTGGGTTTGGATGTGGGCTGCCCCATGTAGGGAGCAGGTACATGTCTTGGACCTGGGGGGTATAGAGTGTGCATCGGGATTATGAATGGAGCGTGTCGTTATTGTTTGTCTTTCTATGACTGAGGGTGAGGATGAGGGTGGGTCTGAATGAGTGTGTCTGTGTATGAATGTTTAAGTGTCAGGCTGGGACTTGGACTGCCCCCTCTCTGATACTTCTGAGGCTACCTAGTGTCGCGCTCCTGCCACGTGGCCCCCTGGTGGGTGTTCCTCTGCCTGCGGGCGTGCTTGGGACCCTCACTATCTGGGGCTGGGCGCTTGGGCGTTTGTCGGCTCGGCCTGGTGGCTGCCTGGTGGGGCTCGGGTCCTCTGGTCCTGTCGGGTCTGGACCTGAGGGATGGGCGTCCCCGGTGCCCGAGCATCGGTGACCGGCCCTGGGGCTACATCGGTGCAGCGGGCTCCGGCGGGGGCCTGTGTATTTGTCGCTGTTGACCCCGGGGGGTCATTGTGTGTGGTCCCTGGTGGGGTTCGTCCGGTTCTTCCCCTTGGTCGGATCTGGGGAGTGGACGAGTGGCTCGTCCTGTTCGGGTGGTCCTGGGGACTCTGGGCTCGGGGTCCTTCCTGGGGTCTTGGGCTTTGATCGCCCTTTCGTCTGTCTCGGGCTTTGGGGGGACAGATCTCTGATGCTTCACAATCGCTACTAAATGTTCTATTGGAGGAACCTTATTCACTTATGCATGCTCACAACCACACACAAATGGATGCAGGGATGTATATGTAGATATATGTAGATGGGTATATAAATGAATATAAATATATATGTATGTATACTGTATATATATTTGTAGGTATGGGTATGTTTATATATAGAAATCTAATGCAAGGTCATGAATATTATCAGTCTTTATGCTTGTATGTTTCGTTGCTGTGTTCTGTCATGTGCTTTGCAGGATTGTGGACGGAGGTTTGGTGTGTTTGCCTTGTGCTCTTTTTGTGGATAATTGTTGTTTTGTTGTCTCACTTTCTCTTTTCTTTCTTTCTCTCTATTAAAAAAAATACATATTGGAGTGAGAGGATGGCTATAAGGTGTGAAGGGAGGCCATCTATAAATGGAAAAAAAAAAAAAAAAAAAAAAAA
>JBBPBX010000144.1:133222-156483 GCA_038048925.1 Garcialebias charrua | reverse complement strand
AAACACCAAAACCTCAGTCTTGTCTGTGCTCAAAACCAGAAAAGTATGGGTCATCCAGTTGTTTAAGTCTTTAAGACTTGCTGGTAGTCTGATTTGATTAATTGGGTTCATGGACAAATATAATTATGTATCATCAGCATAACAATAAAAATGTATGCCATGCTGTTTAATAACATTACCTAATGGAAACATATACAGTACAAGGTAAAGAGTAATGGTCCAAGCACTGAACCCTGAGGAATTCCATGGCTAACTTTGGTGTATGAAAAAAATCATTTACATTTACAAACTGTAATCATGATTTAAATCATTTTAGAGCTGTTCCTGTAATCATGGTATCTATTACACATGCTGACAGAACTTCCCACAAAATTGAATAAATAGGCAAAACTTTTGCATTTGTATCTGCACTTTGATTTGAATTGTTAAAAGAACAACAAATTAGACACTAGTCAGACTGAATTTAGATCTAAATGTGCATTTTTTTTACAGCATGGGAAAACAAAATGGACTAAAAACGTAAATTGATCACAGAAGAACAAAAAGAGGCACCTACAAACGTGTTTGCACATTTCCTACAAATGTTGAAGAAATGTACTGAAGACTGAAGTGCTTCTACAGGAAAACATCACAGACTATAGGAGTTAGCATCATCAGATAATTGATGAGCAGAAATTGCAATATTGCTAATGTCACTTTTTAAGTCCTGCATTAAGAAAAATCTATAAAAGATAATTTAGTCGAGGTGAGACTGGTTAATGACAGATCAGTCATTGATGTGTAAGAAATGTGGATTATTTTTATTTTCCTGTGTTTTATAAACTCAGATATTTCACATACTTCAGCTACTTATGGGTGTGTCTGTTTCCGTCATGTCTTCCAAAAGTCGTTGGTGTTTCTTTCTTCTTTTTTTAATCCATTCTTCGTGATTGACAGTTTGAAGTGAAAAGGGCCAGTTTTAATTTGCTGCATGGATACCCTCCTAAACTCTCTCGGGGACTCTCTGCTGCTAAATCAACACACCACATGTACACAGACGTGTGCACCCTCACTGTATATATCCTACAAGCACAGTTGCTTCACACTTGAGTTCAGACTCATGCACATATTTGAGTTGGAAAATGAACAGATGAACGTGTTCTCATAAATACATAAGACGAGGAGATTCCAGAGGTTGAGATGTTGAGATGAAATGAATCACGTAGATCTAAAATCTGCAGAAATAACCAAAAATAACATTCAAAGAAAATATATTGGCATGGCTATTATAAAAACAAAAACATAATAATGGGAAACTGTCAGAAAAAATCAACAGATGAAATGTTTTGACAACTACAAAGTAGATGATTTTGCCAATAACACGGTGTCAATGTCACAACTTTAACACATTTTCTACATTTAAGCAGAAATTTTACAAGTGAGATAAGCTAAACTTAACCCTTACCAACAGATCAAAAGAAAGCTCAAATATATTTGAAGTAAAGCAAATATTCCAATAATTCATAAAACAGACTGGTTGCAGTGAGCAAATTATCAGCTTTACTTTTTGGTTCAAAACTAAATACAACTTTGATCAAATCCAGTCAGTTAGTTGTTGCAGTTTGCACATTTATTTATTGTTTTAAAAACACATTTCTTATTTTTCATACATACTTCTTGAGCATATTCTTCTTTTCATTATTTAGTTTTTTTTTATGTGTAGTCTGTATAATGTATTCATGTACCCATTTCTTGCATGAATTTCTTGATCAAGTCATGTTTGTACAGTAATGAGAACTGGTTCTCAACCATTTCACCACAAAGGTCAAACAAGCTGTATACCAATGTCCTCGCATCACTGAGGGATTTGAATAGTGAATGCTTGCAGACTTTGAGATTAGTTTTTTCTAGTTTTTCTGGATTGAAATTGAACAAAGAGTTTAAATAAACCTTAATGTTTTTAGTCAAGATAGTCCAATACGTAGCACTTATTGTTTATAAGAATAGACATGGTTTATTTTATTTCCCTGTTTGTTCCAGGCAGCGCAGAATGATGGACCCTGCAGTGAAGAGAGCAATGTATCCAACACCAAGTGCAATGGTGGAGCCAAGGGGTGGCCAATGGTGGCCTTTACCACCATAGATTAATCTTCGGTGACCCAAACATCCACCCCAGTCATATGAGAAAACTATTATTTTAAGCAATGTAAACATTTGGGATTTCTACTTGGCAACTCATTGCTTATTTTTCATGTCATCCAGCTCACACGATGGATGGACATAAATGGCCGTTGCAATCTTGGATTTTTTTGATAGTGACTTTTCTTACACTTGAGATGCAGTCACCCACCAAAAAGTTAATGTGTTTTTTTTCCAAGTTATCCAGCTCATCACAAATGTAACATAATACACATTTATGGTGACAGCCATCTTGGATTTTGACTTGTCAACAACATTTTTGAAAGGAACATTTTTTTACGGCTATATGCAGCCACACATCAAAATGAAATTTCATACTTCACTTATTTTTCAAGTTATTGTGATCAGAACATTCACAGACTGATGGATGGATGGATGGATGGATGGATGGATGGATGGATGGATGGATGGAAGATGATGGATGGATGATATTTCCATTTCCCCCTCTTCACATTGCAACGGGAAGAGATAAAACAAATAAAAATATCTTGTTTACACAGTAATTTTCACACTGGATGGATTTTAATAACATTGTTTATGAATTCATAATTGTATGTACATCTAGAACTGATTGACTTATGAAGTCAACTCACTTCAAAATGGCCACCACATCTAATCAACCTAATCCTACACAAAATGAGTATACATATATAGCTCATTGGCTATACTGCTGCACTTTTTTTTTTAGCTTGAATGCTTTTTATTCAGCATCTGTTAGAAAATAAAATGCATTTTGTAATAAGTTCAATCTTAGTTTAAATCTCTGGTGTGAACAGTAGTAGGTGATTCCTATTCCTCCAAATAATCCTAAATCTTTAATTACATTTCTGTGGTAACCAACTTATTTCTCTCCATGTATTGTGACCAGTTATACTCCAGCAAACCACATTAACTACAACTGATAAATCATCATTATATGTGAGAGGCTACAGCGGCACTTTAATGTATGGGGGGGTGATCAAATCCACTTTACACTGGACCTCTTTGAGTTCATCACCAACTGGAGCTCCTTTGTTGTTCACTGAAGGCTCATTCAGCTGCTCTCTCATCCCCCTCTGTGATACTTTCCTCTCATAATTACATTCTCACCCCTGCTCTCTCCATATTCATTTATGACTTTCTCTCAATCCCTTCTCCACGTTTTGCTCTTCCTCCCAAAGGGGCTTTGGGTGGTGTAGCATTTGAAAGCAGTGCAACATCAGCGATGTGGATGTTACGTTGACGCCCGGTTAAAATGGAAACTGCTGCACTCTTGGTCTGTAAAACGATGAACATGAGACATTTAAAAAGAAATGCTGGTTTACACTTAGGTTTCATGAGAGAATGATGCAATGGAATTTTAAAGTAGCTAAAGCTATTTTAATTATTCATACATCAGCAAACCTACAGTTTACTATGAGCGATTAGGGGAGTAGTCTTATTTAAAACATTGTTACACCATGATTTGTGCACATTACTCATCCTGTCACTTTCACTTTTAGATTTAAGGAAAAATAAAGTGTTCAAGGTATAAAAACCTGAAAACCAAGAGTTTTTGTGTTTTTGGCTGCTTCATGTATTATCCCTCTGTATGTATACAAGCTCTTAGCATAATGTTCCCTCACTTTAATTATATGTGTGTACCTTTGTGCAAAGTGTGATGATTGCAAGGGTGTAAAAGAAAACATCTGAAGGCTGGAAGAAAATAAGACAAGTGGCGCACGCACACACACACACGCACGCACGCACGCACGCACACACACACACACACGCACGCACACACACACACACACACACACACACACACACACACACACACAGTGAAAGGGTTAATTGCAGCCAGCCCTTAATTGGTTCAGAGAAGAGAACAGATGTGATGACTGAAAACTCAGAGATGGAGAACTCCACGCTGAAGATGAAAGAAAAATAAATGAAGATGTAGACACAGATGAGCAGATTCAGATGGAGATATTTGGTTTAGACAGAAAGAAAGGCCCAGAGATTGTGAGATGGTAGAAATAAAAGTGTAAGGAAGGTTATGAGTCCTCGCAGGGTAATCCCAGATGGCTGTCATGTTGAAAGTGAGACTGACTCTGTTTTCACCTTCTAGTTTTGTGTAAATGTACTTCAATGTCTGACTTTTTATTTTGGTTTGTAATTTTCTCTCAAACTCTGTTTTTAGTGTTCCCCTTGTAGTGATCTAATAGTGACAAACACTTACAGCTGCAGGTGTGTAGCCTGTTTCTAGCAGCGCTGCTGCTTCATTACCTCAACGCTCTGGGGATTCTTAGCATCCATTTGCAGAGGGCTTGCATCATGCCCCGCTTCTTCCAACCTAAAGTCTTTTCAGCACCGTATTCACAGCCGTGGTAAAACCTTGATGAGCATTTCTTGGACTTAAAGGTGCTTAAGCATTGGGAGGAAGGCTGTTACTAATTGGTACAGTTAAAGCTTTGAGGACTTGCTGGGAAACTAAACAGAGTGTTGCAATTCCTTAGTATATATATTTTTTAACATAATATTGGTTCATGGGCAGGGACTCCATGGTTCAAGGAGATTTACTGTTTTGGTAATTAACACAATGAAATTCAGTTTTGTATCTCAAAAGAGAACCAGTGAACACAGAGTTAAAATAAACCGACTAACCACAAAATTAAAACAGCATTTAAAAAAAAAAACACAATGCAGTTAGAGTAAAAGCAGTAGGGTAATTTGTAATATTTGCCTTACCACCAACAACTTACAACATTTTGAAGCTACATGTTGATGCTTTAAACTTGTTTAACCCTCCTGTTATGTTCGTTTCTGAGGTACAGCAATAATGTTCGTGGGTCAATTTGACCCGGGGAGTGTTTAATCATGTAATAGTGTCAGAAACCCAAAAAATCCTCCAAAACCTTTTTGTATCTGATTATTAACTCCAATACTAACCATGTCAGTCAATATTTGTGCAATGATGTTTTTTTTATTTCTCATAAATAAAGGATAATGACGACTAACTCATTTGGACATAAACAATGTGATTTACATTTTTTATGTTTGCTGAAAAAACCTACACACAAAAAAACAATAATTATCCTTGAAATTGATTTTTGTAAAAAAAATTATGTTACATTTTATTTTATTTTTTTCAAAGGGTGATCTTTATAATTGAACTTGAGACACATTTACTGTTCTGGGTCAAATTGACCCGCTCATTAAAATCAAGACAAATGAGTCATGAAGATTTGTGTGGGTGGAGTTTTCCCACGGGAACAGAAAAGGTTCCCGTCAAAAGTTGTATAAACACCTGCTTTCTCACAGTTTCCTTGTGAAGTAAAGAGAATAGTGAGAAAGTGGGTTTATGTGCATGCATGTGTGCATGTGTGTGTGTATGTGTGTGTGTGTGTGTGTGTGTGTGTGTGTGTGTGTGTGTGTGTGTGTGTGTGTGTGTGTGTGTGTGTGTGTGTGTAGTGAAATATGTCTCATAGTTTCAAGGAAACAAATAGAATTGGAAATGTTTTTACCCTTTTTACCATTCAATTTGACTGCCGGGTCAAATTGACCCGAACAGTATCGATGTAACAAGTAGACGCAGAGAGTGGTACAAATGTGTAAAGTGAATCATTTTCAATTTATATGTTGATTGGAACTATTAAGACAAATAGAAAAAGTTTCATGCAGAAAAAATATTTTTAACTATTTAAAAAAAAAAAAGTAAACTTTAAAACGGGTCAATTTGACCCGTAACATAACAGGAGGGTTAATGTAACCATGTTAGTTTACTACAAAACACACCATTTTTAAATCCCTACAAAACTGTCAGATTTTGTGAAACGATGTCAACAACAAAGTGATTATTTGTTATAACATTCCCCGTTATTAGGGTATATTGTGACACTTAAATAAACATACAAACAAAAACTTGGTAAAATGTTCAAAAAGCATACTGGTATTTTATTTAAATAAAACAAGAGGATAAGTGTAGGTGCAATAAAGTTGGAATGAATTAAAGACAGCTATTTATCGTAATTTAGCTATTTATGGTAATTTAGCTACCTAACAGACAAACACATGAACATTTTTCTCACCATTTAGTGATGCCAAACAACATAAATAAGAATGGGTTTGCCTCACAATCAAAAGTTGTGTATTTTTGATTGAGAGCAAAACATATGGTATTCTTTCAGTTTGTGAGTGGGGTGAGGAATAGTGAAGGGGTGAGTGGAGGTCATTTTGACCTGATATACATGTTAGGCTATTTTATCTGGAAACACTGAAGCACTAAACGAAACACAGCCATAGTGGATAAGAAAAGAAAAGAAAAAGAAAATACTAAAAACTCGTCTCACAGTTTGCACAGTTACCATGTTGTGTTGTAGAGGAAGTGGCAGGACAGTGAAATGATCACATGACGTGCATCTTCTGCTTGATTTGTAAAGTTAACGGTGTTAAAACTGTACCAATGTTACAGTTAAGCCCAGTCTCAATACTTATCGTGCACATGTTACTGGCGGTGAGAGTGGATGTTTTCTGGGGTAGGAGTGATGGAGGCTGCAGCTCAAGGGAAGAAGCTGCTCCTCGTCCTCTTGGTGTTTTCAGGGCTGTGTAACTTTTCCCGTACGGAAGTCAAACAGGTGAGATGCGTCCACTCCGATCAGTTCTCCTGTCCTCTGCAAGCAGGTTGGCATGGAGACATTTAAAGGCAGGAAGTGGAGCAGTTGTAACCACGCGGGACAGGTTATCTTCTATTCTCTGCTCTGCAGCCACATTGTGCAGCTCAGGCAGAGGATGCTCTTTATTGTTTAGGAGCAGAACTGATATCCAGCCTCTGTTCATTTCCCCAGGAAGAACAACCACTGTTGGCTTCTCTTTAACAGGCTGGATGTGTTCAAAGTTCAAGTGGGTTCCAGAAATTTGATGAAGCTCACCTTTTCCACCTCTTCCCCGTTAATGAAGAGCCTGAGTAGCCAAGAACACATTTCACAGGCGACTACAGCTAGTCGATTTATCATAAACACTCTGAGTTCATTAAGACTGCAACAATTTCCTTTTAATTCTGCGTCACCAACTGGTCTAACACTCACTGACCAGATGTTGACTTCCTGCCTGTAGAAGGTCTTGTTGATACATTAGCTTTAAAACAAATTTGTTAAATTAAATCTCTAAAAGAAGCAGATTAATTGCTGATTCTGCAGAGCAGGAATTGATGCCACTTACTTTTCCTTTGCAGCCATAACTGAACATGAAATTAAATTTATTTGGTTCTTTTTATAATAATGGGTGTCCCTTTATGCAGCATCTGGTCATTTGCAGAATACAACACTCAGCTTCCTCAAGGACAGTTAAATCAACTTCCCTCATGTCCTTTATAAAAATAAAATAAAAACAAAAACTAAAAAGTGCACTTTTGGAGACTCTCTTTAAAAACAAGAGTTTGAAAGCTTGTTGCCAAAGGTCTGATAAAGGTGCAAACACAGAAGAGATGAGCTCAAAGGAACATTATCTGATAAAGTGTAGCTTAACAGCTTGCAAAACTTTTGTGCCCTTTACAGGATTTTACTTCCACACCCAGTGTATCAAGCAAAATGTATTAATCTGTTCCGATGTTCCCAAGAGCGCGGAGGTCAGGATGAGAGAAACATCTGAGCTTGGGCAGAGATCAGGGTTAGAAAGTGTATCTGTGATGTGCAACCTCAATCTAAAGAGAGTTCAGTTCATCTAAGCAGAAAGGCCAAGGGAATATCAAAGTCTTTTGAAGTGTTAGTCGCTGCTGTAATTTTACAGCAATTCAACCCATTAGGCCCTTTCCCTCTCTTATCCAACTTGATAAAGAACTCGCTCTCCTCCGGATTACAGCCAAGACTTTCATCCAAACTATCCCGGCATTAACGCCGTTCTTTTTCTAATGAAGGGTAACTGCAATCAAGTCTTAGGTCATTAAACTGATGGAGTGGGATTGACCGTAAGCTTGCAGCCAGAAGGAGCTCACAAATACACACACACAAAACACACACACACACAAATACATGCAAACTTTGCATTTATGAACCACACACCTTGGTATACCAAGCGTGTTCTCAAACGTATCTTTCTTCCACAGTGTCTTGTTTTCTCATATGTGCACCCAGATAGTTGAAGCACGGTCGCTGTTTGCATTAAACATGAATTCTGTAAAATTATGTGATGCTCAAGCTCATGTTAAATACTTAAAAGTTAGTTTTAGTAGTAAAAATCCTAAAATCTCTTACCATTTAAAGTAAACTATGTAGTTTTCAGTATTGGCAAATTATGCAGTGAAGACTCTTCAGTCTTCTGCAGTATTTAACAGAGACTGTATGTCATACACATTTTTTTAAGTAATTTTTAGACAAAGAGGCTCTTGTGTCAATAAAACTAATCATTAAGTATTTTGAATTTTCTTCAAGTAAATTAATAATCAAAATAATAGGATAAAGTGTCATTACAGCCATTTCAAAAATGTTGCATTCAATGGGGATCGATTATTTTGTGTTTTTGCTTTTAAAATACTTTTATAAAGGATTTGTAAATAAATATACTTTATAGTTTTTTTTACATCAACATAAAATATAAATAATTTGACTAATTTTGGTCAAATTCAAGTTTCTCTGCAAATGTTGGCCTTTTTAAAGAAAGAAGGAAGGAATTTGAATATTTCCCTGCTTATTATTCTGCTAGTAATGTATTAATCTGTGAGTCTGTTAGTTTGTTCTTGTCTTTCATTACCCTTAGAAAAACATCTCATGAACTACAGAAGAGCTTTAAGAAAACATTTTAAAAAGCAACTGTTTGATATACATTTACAACAGATTAATTATTTGAATTCAATATGGCCACCAAATAAAAACATTTTTATCAAGTATATGGTTATAACTCAGATACAAAGCTAAAACCTGGTTTGTAGTAGCTGAGAGTGATTTACTTGCACCCTGATCACTGATTATTTTAGCAAATTGTCTTATGAATGACTGGGTGGGTTTTACAGATTCCCATAATGTGTCTGTTAGGAAAATATCTCCATCTTGCTCATTTATTATTTCCGTCAGGTTGTTTTCTGTCAGGATCTCTTTGGAGCGCTGCCTTCAGCAAACGTAGACAATAATTTCTGCATGGCACGTCACTTTAGGGGAGTTTCTACAAACAGAGAATGGAATCTCGCGGCTGTATTCCCCAAGCTGTTCGTATTGTATGTTCATATTGATAAGCAGAGGTTTTTTTTGTAAATGGATGAAGTCAAGAGGCAGCAGAGAGAAACTTCCTCTCACACTAACATTGTTGTAACTGTAACTGAACTGAACCGTGACTTATCTGCAAGCCTTTCCCCCCCTCTGACCTCCTTTGTATTTCTCTTTCTATCTGTCTTTTTCTCTGTTTGTCTCTGCCTTTTGTCTCCGAGGAACTCTGTGGGTGTGCATACATTATGTGTAATCCTGCTGGGCAATGAGTTACAGAGGAAAGAATGATGATAGTAAAGTTTTTCTTGTTCTTTCTGCTTCTTTGAGTTACTTTTTTTGGATGTGCTACCTCAACTGAACCCACTACGTAAAATGAGAAATAAGAAGCTGAAACTCTAGGTTTAAAGGACTATAATGAAATGATGATGAATGAGGAAAGAATGAGTAACTTCTGGAAGAGAGCAGAGAGGGAGAATGAAGAAGTGAATGATAGACACAAATTGGTCTTGTCATATCTACTTTGGCTGGAGAAACACTGACAGTCTTGTGATGGACACTGAACACCATTTACTGATAAACTGAATTTGATGAATATTAAACAGGCTTCCAGTGTGTTGTTGTTGTGCATTTCCATTTTGGTTATGTTGTTGTTCTTCTCTGGCGATAAGCTCAATTAGCACTCAATTACCCACTTGGATTCCAGTGGGAGAGGAGAGTCTTGCAGCAGGACATTGAATCCTTTCATTCACATTTTATGGGCAGGACGCCATGCAAATACCCCGTGGTTTATTTAACCACAGAGACACCCAGTGTTGAGTGGAGGTGCATTTAAAGCTTTTGAAATAAAGATACAGCAGTCAAGTTGGACCACCCCTGTGCTTGTCTGTATAAATCATATACAAGTTAGAATTCCCTCCGGGAGAGCTTTGAACACGTTCCGAGGGAGGCGGGGGACATTGAGCCCGAGTGGGCCATGTTTCGCGCCTCTATTGTCGAGGCAGCTTATCGGAGTTGTGGCCGCAAGGTTGTTGGTGCCTGTCGTGGTGGCAACCCTCGAACCCGGTGGTGGACACCGGCGGTGAGGGATGCTGTCAAGCTGAAGAAGGAGTCCTATTGGGCCTTTTTGGCCTGTGGGACCCCGGAAGCAGCAGATAGGTACCGGCAGTCCAAGCGGCATGCGGCTCGGGTGGTTGCTGAGGCAAAAACTCGGGCGTGGGAGGAGTTCGGAGAGGCCATGGAGAATGACTTCCGTACGGCTTCGAGGCGATTCTGGTCCACCATCCGGCGTCTCAGGGGGGGAAAGCGGTACGCGACCAACACCATTTATGGTGGGGATGGCGTGCTGTTGACCTCAACTCGGGATGTTGTGAGTCGGTGGGCGGAATACTTCGAAGACCTCCTCAATCCTACTGGCACGTCTTCCACTGAGGAAGCGGAGCCTGGGGACTTTGGGTCGGGCTCTCCAATCTCTGGTGCTGAGGTCGCCGAGGTGGTTAAAAAGCTCCGCGGTGGCAAGGCTCCGGGGGTGGATGAGATTCGTCCTGAGTTCCTTAGGGCTCTGGATGTTGTGGGGTTGTGTTGGCTTACGCGACTCTGCAATATCGCGTGGACATCGGGGGCAGTTCCCTTGGATTGGCAGACTGGGGTGGTGGTTCCCCTATTCAAAAAGGGGGACCGTAGGGTGTGTTCCAACTATAGAGGGATCACACTCTTAAGCCTCCCTGGTAAGGTCTATTCAGGGGTTCTGGAGAGGAGGGTCCGTCGGATAGTCGAACCTCGGATTCAGGAGGAGCAGTGTGGTTTTCGTCCTGGTCGTGGAACACTGGACCAGCTCTACACCCTCAGCAGGGTCCTGGAGGGTGCGTGGGAGTTTGCCCAACCAGTTTACATGTGCTTTGTGGACTTGGAAAAGGCATTCGACCGCGTCCCTCGGGGGGTTCTGTGGGGGGTACTCCGGGAGTATGGGGTACCAGGCCCTTTGATATGGGCTGTTAGGTCCCTGTACGACCGGTGTCAGAGCTTGGTCCGCATTGCCGGCAGTAAGTCAGGCTCGTTTCCGGTGAGAGTTGGACTCCGCCAAGGTTGCCCTTTGTCACCGATTCTGTTTATAACTTTTATGGACAGAATTTCTAGGCGCAGCCAAGGTGTTGAGAGGATCCGTTTTGGTGGCCTTAGAATCGCTTCTCTGTTTTTTGCAGATGATGTGGTCCTATTGGCTTCATCAGCTCGTGATCTACAGCTTTCGCTGGAGCGGTTTGCAGCTGAATGTGATGCGGCCGGGATGAGGATCAGTTCCTCCAAATCCGAGGCCATGGTCTTGAGCCGGAAAAGGGTAGCGTGCCCTCTCCGGGTCGGGGAGGAGGTCCTTACCCAAGTGGAGGAGTTTAAGTATCTCGGGATCTTGTTCACGAATGAGGGAAAACTGGAGCGTGAGATCGATAGGCGGATAGGTGCAGCGTCCGCAGTGAAGCGGGCGCTGTACCGGTCTGTCGTGGTGAAGAGAGAGCTGAGTCAAAAGGCAAAGCTCTCAATTTACCGATCGATCTACGTTCCCACCCTCATCTATGGTCATGAGCTTTGGGTTATGACCGAAAGAACAAGATCTCGGATACAAGCGGCTGAAATGAGTTTTCTCCGCAGGGTGGCTGGACTCTCCCTTAGAGATAGGGTGAGAAGCTCAGTCATCCGGGAGGGACTCGGAGTAGAGCCGCTGCTTCTCCACATCGAGAGGAGCCAGTTGAGGTGGCTCGGGCATCTGGTTAGGATGCCTCCTGGACGCCTCCCTGGTGAGGTGTTCCGGGCATGTCCCACCGGGAGGAGACCCAGAGGAAGACCCAGGATACGCTGGAGGGACTATGTTTCTCGGCTGGCCTGGGAACGCCTTGGGATTCCCCCAGAGGAGCTGCTCCAAGTGGCTGGGGAGAGGGAAGTCTGGGCCTCCCTACTTAGGCTGCTACCCCCGCGACCCGACCCCGGATAAGCGGAAGAAAATGGATGGATGGATTGATGGAAGTTAGAATTTTACTGATTTTTCTGACAGGTTTCTCATGAAAATATTGAAATGACTGAACAGTAAATATGTTTATTGGTTTCAGATATGGATTTTTTTTTTTTAATAAAAAGAGGCTGATTTAGTTCACGCTTTACGTTTCTATACAAAATAAGATGAACAAAATAGATTTTTGCTAAATTAACAAACAAGTTGTTAAAAGGACCAGTGGATGCCAATAACCATTTGGAGTGAGTGGTTAGTCTGTTAGAAAAATATATGGATTTCATTGAAATTTGATTAAAATGCATTTTTTTTAAATCATTGTTGTACAAGAAGTTGGAATTTGGAGTCAATTTAATTAAAAATGGCACCACACTAAATTAAAATTGGCCAATACAAAAACATACTATAGTTGAATCAGTCTTATTAATATTAGACTAATGTTTTATGTGATGGTAGAAAAGTGTCCTACTGTGTGTGACACCTTGCACCCAGTGGTGGATGGTGGAGTTTTCTCCGGGGGGATGGGGTGGGGGGACCTATAATTAGAAAATAGACACTTGCATACATACATATACTGTGTATATATACAGTATATATATGTATATGTATATATATATATATATATATATATATATATATATATACATATATATATATATACATATATATATATATATATATATATATATATATATATACATATATATATATATATATATATATATATAAATATTATTTCTCACCCTCCGCGGGTGGTCTCCATCATTCTCTGAGCTCGGGTCCTCTACCAGAGGCCTGGGAGCTTGAGGGTTCTGCGCAGTATCTTGGCTGTGCCTAGGACTGCACATTTCTGGACTGAGATGTCCGATGTTGTTCCAGGGATCTGTTTTAGCCACTGCTCCAGTTATGAATACTAAAATAAACTACTACTTTCTACTTGTACTTTGTACGATTATTCCTACTTCGCTATGTTTCTCTTATCGCGGGTCTTCAGTGGGGGTGCACCGATTTCAATTTTCTGGCCGATCATTTTTTCACACACACACACACACACACACACATACACACACACACACACACATTTGTATGGTTTATTTTTCATTATTCAGACCAAAACAAATGCAGGTGTTCAGAAATAGTGTAACAATACCATCAGTGATTTTAGTGTTGATTAATGTTTGATTTTTTTTCTATAAGCACATTCAAATAAATGTAGCAATAGCACTGATTTAGCACTGAGCCCAATATCTGGAGACCAGTGCTAGCATGACAGCTCCAGAAACAAACTCACAAGTTCTCATTTTTAGAATACACAGCCAACTGAAGTTTTTTTTTTTAATTCACCGATACATCTAAAAGTTGAGAGGCATATCAGTCAGAAATTGCAACATAGGTATTAGATGAAGGGCGTTCAATGGCTTAAAGCCTACCTGCAACATAGCCTGGTTGTGGGTGTCACTGCACAATCTGTTCTAGGACAAAAAAATAAGTCAAAGTCAAAGTCAACTTTATTGTCAGAACTGCAATATGTACAGGACATACACAGGATTGAAATTGCGTTTCTCTCAGTCCCTCGGTGCAACAGTAACCATTTAAACACTAAAACACTAAAACATTTAATAAACATAAGCATAAAATAGTAAAAGTGTAACACTGTCCTGAGTTTTTGCATAGTAGTATAAAAGTATGAAAATTTGAAAATTTACACCAACACTAAAACACTAAACATTTAATGAACATAAGTATAAAATGAAATAATAAAAGTGTAATACTGTCCTGAGTTTTTGCATAGTAGTATATAAAAAGTATAAAAAGTATATCTATAAAATAAACTGAAGTTTCTAGCATTGACATTAGAAAAAACAAAGAATCTGTTCCGGGACCGGAAGCTCGTACCATGCACCCGTACTCTAGGCGCAGGAGAGGTGCGCCCAGAATCTTCCTATCTCTTGTATTGGAAGGGGAGCTCCTGTGCATATACAGGAAACCCTCGAGGTACGACACCCGCGACCTACGGCAACTCAGACTTACGATTTTATCATATTTAATAAAAATATGATAAAAAAATATATATATTATTTTTTTTTTTTTGTGTTTAAATGTTATTAATTTCATGTGTATAGCACTTTGTTGCAGCTGTGGTTGTTTTAAATGGCTTTATAAATAAAGTATAATTATTAATATTACGTTTTTATTACAATTTTATCGTATTTACGCAACTTCCGGTCGTTTCCGGTCGCCATTTTACAATTGTCTACTGCGGTCAATGGAGCTCCAGAGGCTCCTGTCAGCTGGCTCTAGAGGACCGTGTGTCCGATCAGGGTTGCCTCATACGGATAAATTTGCTGGAAACACTCGGTCAACTCTGTGGACGTCTCAGGCCCGGAGGAGCAGCCGCGGATCGCCCCCACGAACGCCGCCCGACATGCTAACGACAGCAGCTAACAGAGCAGCTAACACAGGCGAAGACACCGAGCCGACATGCCGCGGAGGGGCCATCTGCGGCCGGGAGCTCGCCGCAAATGTCCGCCTGGCAGTCGGGGGACACCGAGCTAACGCGGAGATACAAAGCCGACAGCCTTTTTGAATGAACTGACATGCTAACCATTGCTGCTAATGGCGGGGCCTAACCGTAGCTAACGCCGAGCTTGTTTTGGATGGAGGAACATCGCGGAGAAACGGCTTTCAGTAAGTTTTTTTTTTTTCTGGCTCCAAATGTATGAAGTTAAGAAGCTAACAGTCCTTCTTTTAAACAGTTTTGACCACGTGTGTGCGTGTGGAGCGTAAGGAAGCTGGGGGAGCTCGGACGGGTGCGAGCTGATGCTAAAAGACGAAGGCAGGCTTTGACCAGCTCAAAGTAAGACATTATATTTTTTATTTATTGTACAGTACTGTATTCATTTACTGTACAGTTCTGTGCATGTTCATGGCCTAGTATGTCTGCTTGTTCAGTCTCATGCCATTAAATATGTGTGCGGCGCTCCGTTAGCGGTATAGCCGCGACCTATGTCAGAAACGCGGACCTACGACAGGCAGGTGTCTTTGGTCCACGAGGTACGACAACATCGACCTAAGTCACACCCGTAGGTCCCAATCCCTGATGTTACTCGAGGGGTACCTGTACAACTTTTAACGAGAGTCTATGGGAAAAGATTCTTGCGCCCCCAGAACAGAAATATGTCATCAATCAGAGACAACGTTTTTGAAAGAAACAACTTTACTAACAATAAAATATTTATCTAACACAAAAAATACATCCATCCATTTTTGTCCTCTTATCCGGGGACGGGTCGCGGGGGTAGCAGCTTAAGTAGGGAGGCCCAGACTTCCCTCTCCCCAGCCACTTGGAGCAGCTCCTCTGGGGGAATCCCAAGGCGTTCCCAGGCCAGCCGAGAAACATAGTCCCTCCAGCATGTCCTGGGTCTTCCTCTGGGTCTCCTCCCGGTGGGACATGCCCGGAACACCTCACCAGGGAGGCGTCCAGGAGGCATCCTAAGATGCCCGAGCCACCTCAACTGGCTCCTCTCGAGAAGCAGCGGCTTGTTACGACCGGTAAAGGCCAAAACATACAAAGTGGACACTGACACAGAAAAAGAATTAAAACGATTTTTATTAAACTAAAACTAAGAGCCTCCAGGCTGGCAGGGTCCTCCCAGGCTTCTCACCAGGACTGGAGCGTCCTCTCCTGGATCAGCGTCCAAAGGAAAAGAAAATTAATAAAAAGTACAAATAAGTGTTGGACTGGTGGGCGAGGCCAAAAACAATAAAACGCCACCCAGGTTGATCCAATCCTGTACAGGACCGTCGTACCCCCCCAGGCGACGATCTACCTTACCAAAGAAGTCCCTCTAAATAAACAAAACACGAGAACTGGACTACCTGCACCCACACAGTCAAAAGTACAAACAAATGAGAAAGAGAAAAAGGTAACAGTCCCTCACTGTTGATCCCAGTTGTCCTCCTGAACAACTGCACAGACACTGCCCTCAGTGTCTCCAAAATTAACTCAAACAGGCCCCTGTGGCACAGGCCCACACCTCTTAAGTTAAACCAAAGTGGCAGCCAGCACTTAAGGTGCCTTAACCCACACAGAACTCTGCTTTAAGCAGCCAGAGTCACTTTAAGAGCTTAACCAGCTCACCTTCCACTCCCCCTGGAGCAGACTCACAAACAAGCGGAGAGGGTGGAGCTCTCCTCAATGTTTGTACATCCTACAGCTTCCCAGCTGTTAAACATCTAGTGTTTCCTACACCAGTCTCAAACAAGCTTAAAACTTGTTTCACACAACCCTAGTAAATACTAAGGCTGTCACAAGAGCACCCTTTGCTCTACATGTGCTGTTTAGGCAGCACCAGTCATTTAAGACATTTACTGTAAGTCATATAAGAGCCTAAGCTCAATGCATTCTACACGAGTGCTCAACTCACAGTGATCAAAAGTGGGTGGAGAACACTTCTGAACACATACACATGCAGCAGAAAATGCATTTTTGCTGTCTGTGAAATGTGAGGTGCTGCAACCCTACATTGAGCACAATGCACATGATTCTGTGTCTAACTGTCTCTGTGCTTACAGTGTGGCTGAGAGCAGAGCTGTTGAAACTGACACAGGGATGCTGTCCGGTGCAGAGAATGAGGACAGATCCCCCCTGACTGTCAAGACCAGTATTCAGTCACACGCTGGCACCAACTATGGTGTTTTTTGTTTGGGGTCGATGACTAATAAAAAGCTTTTCAGGGTAAACTTAGACAAGCGCTGCTTGTTTGGTTTTAAAACTTTTTGAGTGTGCCTCTTCTTCACACACGCAGCAGGTCTTCACAACAGCTTCCTCCTCTCAAAACACATGCAGCAGCAGGTCTTCACAACGGAAGGTTTTGGCTTCCTCTTCATACGGCTCAAACAGCCTCCTCAAGTGGGTTAAACCACAACTTCAAATGGCCACCTCAAATGGCTCCAAACGGCTCACAAACGGCCTCCTCAAATGGCTCCAAACAGCTCATCAAACGGCCACCTCAAATGGCTCCAAATAGAAAATGTTAGCGGTTTTATGGACTAGTTTTTTAAATGATGTTTTTAGTCCATTTAGGTAATGTGGCCTGTACATTTTAACCCTCTGTTTTTTTTTGTATGGGAGTGATGTGTATGTTAGGGGAAAACATCACACATCCACCCATACAAAAAAAAACAGAGGGTTAAAATGTAGCGGCCACATTACCTAAATGGACTAAAAACATCATTTAAAAAACTAGTCCATAAAACCGCTAACATTTTCTACAGTCACACTCAAAAAGTTGCTGTGTTCAACCATTCAGGACAAAGAAAGGGTGCTTGCTGCATAATATGAATGATAGAGCATGCTTGACACATATTGATATGAGGCAGATGGGCACAACTCAGGCTGAGCAAATGTCAATTTGAAATCAATATCTCTGTTTAACACACAATCGGAGATCAATGAAAGAAGGAACAGCCACATATCCTGATGTATGCTTACTGTCCTCCATTCTGTTTTATTGGGCTGTATTTCTCTTTATTGTGTGCATGCTGACTACAGTATTTGTTTTAGATTTTACACAAAATCTTTTTAATGGCTTTTGTTTTTAAAACTACTGAACAGTATTTTAGGTTTTGTTTGTAGTTGTCTCTCTGCTTGCAGCTAATTCCCCTTGTTTTGTCCCTTTTTGTACTTTTTGTGAATATTATGTGAAGTAAATCTTTATTGTCAGCAGAGGAGTGACTTTAGTTTACAAGCAGTAGCTGAGCAATGAGTCCTCTTTTTTTTAGTAAATACACTATAGATCAATAGCAATATCTGATGAAAGGCTGACCTTTGCCTGAAAAAATGCATATGCTGCATTCAAGGCCAGAATTTTCCATGTAAAATATTATATTTATGAACAGCAAGCGGACCTGTGATGGACTGGAGACATGTCCAGGGTGTCCCTGTGATGGACTGGAGACATGTCCAGGGTGTCCCTGTGATGGGCTGGAGACCTGTCCAGGGTGTCCCTGTGATGGACTGGAGACCTGTCCAGGGTGTCCCTGTGATGGACTGGAGACCTGTCCAGGGTGTCCCTGTGATGGACTGGAGACCTGTCCAGGGTGTCCCTGTGATGGACTGGAGACCTGTCCAGGGTGTCCCTGTGATGGACTGGAGACCTGTCCAGGGTGTCCCTGTGATGGACTGGAGACCTGTCCAGGGTGTCCCTGTGATGGACTGGAGACCTGTCCAGGGTGTCCCTGTGATGGACTGGAGACATGTCCAGGGTGTCCCCCGTGTCTTGTGCAGTGACTGCTGCACATGGGCACTGGTGATCCGAAAAGGAAGAAGTGTGTACAGATAATATATGTATTGATGGATGGATGGAACATCAATAATTAATATAAAATTAATTTGGACCCTAGCGGCTAAAAGCGCGCCCCTAGCGGCCGAAAGTGGTACTGCTCCATTTTTTTTGTCACAATGAATGGAAACGGTCATATCTCAGCCAAAATTGGTCTAAAAATATGGGGAAAAAATCCATAAACCTGTTGCTTCGTCGTATAAGTCGCTGGACATGAAAATTAGTTTAAAAAAAAAACTGTGACTTATAGGCCAAAAAATACAGTATGTTTATTTAAGGTTTGACCAAAATGGCTTCAGCTGTCTTTTCTCAACATAAGAGGTCGTTCCTCCTGTTTCTCTTGACACGACCGGAGGGCGGAAAGAAATCTGTCATTGTAGCAAACACAATTTGAGTGGTACGTCGAAGTGCATGTCATGTGCACGTTTTGTTTAGTGTAGAGAGGACAAGGACAGAAGGTACAGAAGGTCATTATTATTAACTTTATCTTCAGATACCTTCAAAATCGCTCACGTATCCAGGTGTGGCTGTATGAGCAAGTGAACATGCAGATGGAGGGCTGAACTATTGGTTTTGATGAGCACATGAAACTGGTTCTAGATGATGCTGAAGAAATCCACATGAAGACTAAGAGCCAAAAACCTCTTGGGAAGATGATGTTGAAAGGAGACAACAACAATCTGCTGCAAAGTGTGTCCAACTGAGGAGATGTTGAAAAATCAAAGCAAACATGTTCCCGTTTTTAGTTTTTTTAGTAATCTTGTTTTAAATGGCACCTTGAACTGATTTTGTTTCATACTACTACTTTTTTTTAACTTTATTTGCATTATATTGTTGTTTATTGTTGTGAGTACCTTCTCTGTGTTTTTTTCTAAATCAGATCTCTTTAAATGAGTCCTCATGAATCAGTGAGACTAACCTGTATAAATAAAGGTTTTTATTTTTATTTTATTTTATTAGTTTTATTCATTTTACATTTAAAATACTAAAGAAAAAAATATATATTTTACATATAATATGAAAAGAAGAACATATAAAATGAAAGGTGGCAGAAACAAGAAGAAATCTTATTATATCTGCCCCTTTTTTCAAAAACAAAATCAATTCAAATAATAATTGTCAATGAGTAATCGAACAAAAATAGTAACTCATCACAGATCTAAAAAGTTCTAGTACAATAAACATTTAAACTGAAAATTTTAGTATTTTGTTAACAATTTAGTTTTGATCATTTTTTAAAACACAAGCACTGATTTTGCATTTTTAACATCATTTTCTAAACTGTTCCACAAATCAACTCCCTGTATTGAAACAGACCGTCCCTTTAAACTAGTTTTGTACTGAGGTTCTGCAAAAATCTCAGTTCCCTTAAGACTTTAACAGGTCCTTCTCTTAACAAAAACCATTTGAAAGTTTGGAGGCAGTAAGTTGTTATGAGCTCTATACATTGCTAATAAAATATTATAGTCCACCAAATCATAAAACTTCAGTAATTTGAGTTGGTCAAATAATATATTTGATGGATGACAGTAGGACTTTCTTGTAATAATTCTCACAGCTCTTTTTTGTAAAATAAAAATAGGCTTTGTTATAGTTTTGCATGCCTTTCCCCAAACTTCAACACAATAAATTAAATGTGGAACAAAGATTGTATTACAGCAGATATAGAGCTTTATCATTCAACAAATCCTTTACTGTATACAGTACTGCAGTTGATCTAGATATAGGTTGAATGAATAAGACGTAAAGAAGACCTTTGGCATGATATTCAGCAGGTGATATGAATATTTTACATTAAAGAACACCATGATTTTAGTTGTTTGTTGTTTTCAACCTGAAGTTTGATCTTGGCTGTAAATGTTTGAAGTGCTACAGACAAGGCGACTTCCTTATGACCTTTTTGTTTCCACGCTTTCACAGCTACCAAGCAGCACGTCTTATCTGAATAAATTTGTGAAATACGTTTAGGCAAATTATGCAGGAAGTACGGCACCCATGCGTGTGCATGAGAAAACACTTGTCCCATACCGCTTTCCCTGTACAAAAAGTGCATGGTTATGTGATTATAAGTGAAAGGAAGAATCAACATGCTTTGATGTTGGGTGTGAAAAATCTTAAGACTAGTCGTGCACGAATCACTGAGCCTCTGAAAATCGGTCTGTCAGTCTTGTGTGACATTCCTTTAGACAAATTATTTAAATTACTCGGAGTGCCTTACCCGAAGCCCACTTGGAGGATGAGTTGATATTGCCGATAGACAGATTTATCAAAGACAATAAAAATGTCCTTGCTCTGCCACTTCACAAGGTTTAATCTGAAGGCTTACATGCAAACGCAAGTTAAATCAGGAGATGAAAACTGCACAAACAAACTGTGCACGTAGAATTGCTGGTGCTTGTGTCAAAGTGTGCATATTAGAGGATGACGATCAGAGAAAATCAACTTTATTTGTTTGGATTGTTCAGATATACTTCTATATTTTACTTTCCAAAGTGAAATAAAAGCACACATATGCACACCACATGCATGTTCTTATTTACAGTGATGGTAACTTCACATGGCTGCACAGCTTTGCTTGTTTATTTCCAGATGAAAGCAGCTGTGCTTTTCCTCTGGCGCTGAATATTCCCAACATTATGAAAAATGTGGTAAACATCAAATACTCACCCTTCATCTGTTCCTGCCACTTCGTATCTGTTGTCAGCAGAATATGCAAGCAACTTGAAATCTAGGGCAATGGTGTCACAAATATGATATTGTTAGACATGGAAAGTGTTTTTGCAATGTCTTGCTTAAATAAGTAAATACTTCTCAAGATTATACACAACGTACAAGTGTATGTGTTGCCCCGAAACGTGTGTAAAGTGATTTAGATTTAACAATTCTTCAATTAAACATTAATACCTCCATACACAAAGGACTATGAGTACCTATTAATGCTTGTCACACTGACTTGTATCAGTCTATTCACTGTGTTGCAGATAAATGTGGTTTGATCATTTACACTATTTGAATTCCATCTTACATATCCTTTATTTGACATAGCAGATATTTGTTTTCCTTCATTATAAAAAATAACTTAATTTTCTTCTCCTCTCAACGCTACTGTAATTTACCGTACAACAAAAGTGAGTACGACAATACTTTCTGAAGTAAAATATAATTGTTCGTGGAGATTAGGGCATACAATGTTCCCTCGTTTATTCCCTCATTTATGGCGGGGGTTCGGTTCCAAACCCACCCACAGTAAGTGAAATTCTGCGAAGTAGTAATATTATATTTATTTTAGTATTTATGTATATTTTAAGGATGTAGAAACCCTTCCCACACTCTTACAATGTTCTAAACTCTTAAAACTGTCATTTTAACAACATACATACAGTTCTGTATATGTAGCTACTACATTTTACTTACCAGCTCTGCAGAACAGCAGCAGCTCGATTCTGGTCCAATTCGAGAGATAAAATAAGTACCGGTGGACTCCGGATGGAGCGCCAGACCTACGTTGGCGCGTCCACACTTCAAAGTCCTCGTGGGCCAGCTGTGATCTCTCAGGTTCACCGCTGAGTCTGGGGGTCCGGTTCTAGTCCGGTTCAGTGCTGCCCTTGAGTGCTGAAGTGCATTTTGGGGATGGTCAAACCTTCAGTTGTCAAGCACGGGACAGGAAGTGGTCGATTGAGTCCAAGTCTGGATGAAAAAGTCTCAGTGGAATCCAGAAAGAGCACCGGCCCTATGGCGGTGCATCACAGCCTGGAAGTCCTCGTGGGCTGGCTACCAGCTTTCAAGACTCACCGATGGGTCTGGTTGTGTTCTGGTTCTGGTTCAGTTCAGTGGGTTCTGTGTGACTCTCTGCATTCACTGTAATAAACACCAAACATTTTCTGATCAGATCAAAACTTTCCCTCTTGTAGAAGGTAGAAGGAAATGGAGCTTATGGGCGGGGCCCTGTTGGCTTCTGGGAAATGTAGTCGTTATGAGCGGGAATGCAGTGTATGCTTATTAAAAGCAAACAACAAAATGGTGGCACCAGTCTGAAGTAGTTTATTTTTCCGTTAACTTTTTACTGTACAGTACTATCCTGTACAGTAAAAAAATGTTAATGAGCATTGACAAACCGCAATATGGTGAGTTTGCGAAAGTCGAACCGCAAAGTATCGAGGGACTTCTGTACTTGAGAAATTGAGTACTATTAACTAGGGGTGTAACGAGATCTCGTTGTACGAGATCTCGCAATATTAAACTCCCGCGATATCTCTCATTGAGAGGTAACGTTGTCTCGCGAGTCGCTAATGCTAATGCTAGCAGAGCCCCTAGCAAGTCAGCGTCACGGACAGCATGGCTTCGCCGGATGAAGTTGCTATAGAAGACGCCCCAACTACTGATGGAGGGTGCCGCAGACGCCTCTACATTGATGGAGGGTCCCGACGCTGCCCCGAATGTAAAGACACGCGTGTAAACACCGGTGTGACCGGTGTTGCCAGATAGAGTCCCACCCACCCAAAGCAATCTCTACCCGCAAAAGTAAGAAGGAAAATCGCGGTGAACCGCCCAATCTGGCAACACTGGTGAGTGACGGCTGCAGATTCAGTG